>JAOBYE010436419.1:0-13897 GCA_025403585.1 Parazoanthus swiftii | reverse complement strand
TCGACCAAATTTACCGCGAAGCTATTAGCCAATAAGCAACGAAGAGCGGCATGTGTAGAAATAATTATGCAGACCCGCGCTACGGCTGTGAACTGCAAGTAAATGTCCAGAGAACAATAGCCATTCTACCCCAAAACAAAATGAACATCAAATATAGACTGGGAGTTATTACACATTTACAGGTTAAAGCATAGAAAGATACTCTGCTTCAACATTTCGTCATTTATAGTAAACTCCAGTTTTCTGCGATTCTCTATTATTCTCGCCCTTTTTCTACGTCTCAAATGCAAAAAAAAATTTAAATTTCGATTTCCCCCCTTTGACCCCCATCTGAGAACTTCAGATCTGATAACAAGTTAGATGTCTTGTACCCGGACAAACTAGTAGAAAACTCACACAAATTGTCAGCAATGTCGTAAAAGAACATGTTGTCTGCAGATTTTTAAAAAAGCTTTTTATCTGAAACTCGGCTCTTTTAAATCCCTTATTTCACAATTAATGCATGCTCAATTAAAAGCAAGATCATTTCAACAGCTCTTATCTTTCGAAGGTCACAAAAACAGGTAGTTTTTGTGAGACAATACCACACAACCGCTATCTTGCATAAACCTGGCCATATTCATTGCATGGTGGAAAAACCGTGACTTTTTTTTACAGGATAGCCTTAACTCAAACAACCCATAGCTCATTTGCAATTAGCGATCGGGGTCTACATTCTACCAAAACAGGGTGTCAGATGTTTATAGCACCCAGTCAAACTTCCAAAATTACTGCTGTTTGTGATGACTTGGTGACAAAGCCTATCTCGCATTCAGAGAGTTATTCTACTATTACTTGAATCGCTCTTAGCTAACCTAACTAACGCTAACCCCAACCTTAAAACTAATTTTACCCCTATCACTAGATTTAGGGCAAGGATTATGTTACGATTAGGTTGTGGTAATCTTCCACTCCGGCAAAATAACTTTTTCCCTCCAATTTCATTTTGTGACAAACCGTGCCATATGCCAACACGTTGACCCAAACCATGCGCAAAAATTTTACTCTTTGCCTCTGCTGTTGCCATGAAAACAAACTGGTGTAAACTTTTGTTGAATTTTTAGTTCATTACTGCCTAAACCCACAATTTTTAACCGGTCGAAAAAGTACGTTTTTGTTTCCATATCTCAAACTACCCATGATCGACCGAAGGATTCTAGGATCAAGAAACGACTCCAAATGGTGTTTGGGGTTAAGATTATTTTTGTTTGGCAGAAGGGACGGCGTAAGAACTTTAACCTAATATACAAAATATATAAAACTTTGGCAGTTGACAGCGAGTTGAGTAGTTTTTGTAGTGGTAGTGCATGGTGAATCCGGTATTACAAGTCCGAGGTTCGAGACTCATCATGTCTACCTTTCTCAGTCGGTATTTGTAACTTCTAATTTTTCTTGACATTTTTCTAAGTACAAGTAATTAGTTTAAGGTAAAGAACAGTTTGAGCTAGGGAAACAATGATTTACCTGTCATAAGTCCGCCCGCTAGCGTGTGAACATAAACTTTATAAGAATATTGAGGCTGAAAGTGGCCAAATTTTGAGAATATTTTAAGAATAATGCTGAAGCTCAGACTTTGTTAAGAATACAATTTTGCATGTTTTTTTTTACAGTTTCCGTCACGGTAGCTCTGTGAGGAATGCCTTTTTTGAAGCCAGAATAACCAAGTGTCGTCTGACGCGACATGGACAAACGTATTAATCACTCCTGTTACAAAACATAAAAACTTTAATTGAAAACGTTTTGAACGAAACATTTTCCCAAACGGAAAAGAGTGTTAACATGGCCGTAGAACAGTTCACTGATACCCTTATGCAAACAGCTAAAACTTCATTGCGTTTAACTAAAACCAAAAAACAACTCAAAAGATATAATTTTCAGTCAATATAAAGCAAAAAATGGTTTGATGGGGATTGCAAAATTCAAAGACGAAAACAGAAAAAGATATCGAATGAAAAGCATAGAAATCCAGATGATGAAATCCTAAGAGAAGAATATCATAAAGTTTTAAAGTCGTATAAATCCTTACTTGAAACTAAGAAAGAGAGTTTTTATAACCAAAAAATCCAGGAATTAAATAATATTCAATTTAAGGCAACTTTTTTGAAAACTCTAAATTCTGCTGATGATTCGATTAGGCCTGAAAAATCTTCATCTTTGGCAGTCCCTCCAGAGAAAAGGACCGAACACTTTAGAACGCTGCACTCAGATTCAAATGATGCTGAGGCTGACACTCAGAGCAATTTTCAAACTACATTGAGCAATTTAGAAAATTCATCAAGTAATCACCATTCAACATTGGATAAAACTATTGATCATAAAGAAATTGCTATAGCACTAGCAAAATTAAAAAATAAGAAAGCTGTTTCAAATGATAAAGTTAGAAATGAAATGATAAAAACTAGCTACGCTATTCTAAAAGAGTCGTACAGAAAACTATTTAACATAATATTATCGTCAGGAATTTATCCAAACCAGTGGTGTAATGGTCTACATACTCCCATATACAAATCAGGTTGTGCAACTGATCAAATAACTATAGGGGAATTAGTGTTTCTAGTTGTCTAGGAAAATTCTTCTGTTCGATTATTGGTGATCGAATGCAAACTTTTCTACATGTAGCTGAAAATAATCCTCTTCATAAGAGTCAGATAGGGTTTACACCTGGTTTTAGAACTTCAGACCATTATTTGCTTGTTTTGTTGGTTTAAAGAAAGCTTTTGATAGTGTATGGCATAAAGGATTATTCTTTAAACTTCTTAAATCTGATATCAGTGGAAAAACATATAATCTCATAAAAAGTATGTATCAAAATTCTACTTGCAGTGTAAAAATTAATGATCATCAAACTCAATCTTTTAGCTACTGTAAAGGAGTACGTCAGGGGTGTGTGTTGAGTCCGCTACTTTTTAATTTATATATTAACCCTATTCCGCCTGGGGGGGGGGCTTTTGATGCCCGCGCCAACTTCAATTAGCTCGCGATTCCAAACAATTTAAGATAATCCTTCCATATCGTGGGACTTTTCCTCAAATTTATCTGGTTGTTTAGTATAGGCGGAATAGGGTTAACGAATTACCTGTTTTGTTAGAAAGAGATGAAGTTAATCCTTTTATTTTACCTGACGGAACAAAATTACTGAAGTACACTTTTATACGCCGATGATGTAGTGATTTTATCTCAAAGTCAAACAGGTCTACAAAAAGCACTAAATATTTTAAACGACTTTTGCAACGATTGGAAGTTAACTGTGAACTTAAAGAAAACAAAAGTTGTTATATTTCAAAAGAAGTTAAGGAAGGAACATAAATACAAGTTTTTTCTTGATAAAAACTTAATAGATACTGTATCTGAATATACATATCTTAATAGCTTGGCATTAAGCCGACGTGAGAGAAAAACCAAAATTGCAATGGGATCATTTCAAAAGCGATTTAACTTATCGCGTCTTCCTTTAGATATAGTAAACAAAACTTTTGACACTATGATTATGCCCGTTCTTACGTAAAGTGCTGAAATACGGGGTATCTACAACAAGATTGATTTTGAACATTGGGAGAAAAATCCAACAGATAAAGCTCACCTTCGTTTCTGTAAAAACTACTTATCCCTCAACTGAAGAGCCTCAAATTTTGCGAGCCGCTCAGAAATGGGTAGGCTTCCTTTAAAATTGCAATTGACAAACAAATTTTAAAATACATTTTTTGCCTTCGTGATATGAACGAGAACACAATCATTAAGCAAGCCTTCATACTGTCGGAAAAACTTTGGAAAAAAGGGCACAAGTGAATTCATTCGTATGTTGACTCTACGCAAAACATGTACAATTTTAATGTAAACATCGTAAAGGAATCGAAATATACAGAAAATTTTAAAAAGAAAATGATAACGCATTTTATTGAGATATGGACAAATATTTTGTCTAACTCACTTAAACTTCAATTGTACTCTAAAATAAAAAAAGCAATTATGAACCTGAACGATGCTTAAACGTTGTTAAAAATGAAAAACTAAAAAAAGACTTTAACTAAATTAAGAGCAAGGAGTCACATTCTCGTGATTGAACAAGGACGATATCAAAATCCAAAATTATCCCGTGAATATCGATTTTGCCCAATATGTTTCGCAAGTGGAACTGAACATGTTGAAGATGAATCCCACTTAATATGTGATTGCCCCGCATACAACGATCTAAGAGAAAAATTATTCGAAACGATCAAACACAAAATGCAAGTTAACCTGTCATCCCTTTCTCAAGAAATTCAAATTTTCACTATTTTTTATCCAGATTCATCAGAATGTTACCAAGTAAGATCAACTCTAGTTATATATATAGTATATGCATTTTCAGATTATTTTTATTTATATGTATTTTTTTTTTAAATTATTTTTATTTTATATGTATTCTACATGTATTTTTTAATGCTTTGACTATACTAAAAAGTCATGTCAATAAAGCTTATTAGAGACTTATACATTGTATCATGATTCAGATCTATTACCTTTGAAGCCATTCGATACCACAGTCATTTTAGAAACGGAAATTCCTTGTCATCGATATTCCCGAAACTAGGAATATTCGTAAGAATATTTTCAGCCTAAAATCAGCCAAAAAATAAGAATGTGCAGCCTTGGTCCGAAAAACAGTATTCTTATAAAAAAGAGTGTAGCTTAAAATTAGATGGCGATAGCATGCAGGTCGAAGCACTTGTGTGCGCCCGAGTACTATTGTGTGGATTTTGAGGTTAGCGGTAACCTTCAAAATTCCTCCAAAATACAAACACAAACCTCATAACATAATAAATTCCCTGTATATAGCGTGTTTCGGAAATATCGTCACTTTTCGTGGTTTGAAGCACGTAGGGTGGACTTCAACCTCAAACACCGCTTTAAAATTATTTTGTTAACTCCCTGGGGAACAAAACATCGTTATACCGCTGCTATAACTTTAGGGTCTATATATATTTGCGAAATTTGCAATAAATGACGTCCATGTAGGTGTAAGAATAATAGCAATAAAGTAACCGCTGCTGCAAGTTGCGATATTTGTTTAATATTCTCGACCACAACAAAACGGAAACACGAAATTGTGGCTTTCTGCTCTTGAATCACATGGTATCATGGCCTGTATCGCGTGACAAAATAAAATATACGTAATCTGCAATTTTCGAGAACTGAAAAATATGCTAAAAATTTCGGTCAGGCTTGACACGTTACAAATGAATATCTTTTTCATCCTATCAAGGTGGATAGCAGATACAGACACCTATTTGCTTAACAACGTTTGCGCTAGATCAATTCAATAATAATAATGATGATGATGATGATAACAAAAATAATAATAAGCTTATTAGATTTTGTTGCAATATTAGTCTACACTTAAACTGCGCAATTTTATATATAAACTGAGTAAAACTGCTAAAGATAAGTTACTATAATAAAACTTCTAAAATTTTACTTTACAAAATCGAAAGCTAATTAGGTGAAACTTTTGAAACTGTTAACACAAGAAAGAAGAACTATCTGTAGTTATAGGAAAAGAAATGTAAAAGTCCCTTGAGTTCTAGAATTATTGGGACAGACTGAAGAAAGTCCAGTGCGGAAGGTTTTGATTGTAGTTAATAAGAGAGAATCTCTCTCATTTACTTTTTTCTTCCTTTTGCGTTACTTGCAAATGTAATCTCAAGAGTGCAAATTAAGTTCGTCTTCTTCAAAAGAAGACTGACTTTAAGTGGGGCAGATCATAACTGCATATTCCTTTCTTTAAGGATTGGCATAAACCGGTCCTTTGCTGTCTTAATGGTTCGAGGTTGGCATCTTCGAGGCAAGCAATACAATCGGTTTGCAGTATGATTTAATAACACGCGTCTTTTCGTCGTCTTCATGTATAACATACGATGATCTAACGCTAATACACATACAATGTTTAACAAGGAACGTGATATTTCATTTGATAATACGCTTACCTTGTTTAAAAAGGCAGTCTTGGCTGCTGTTATTTTTGTCGCTGGAGACCAAATGCTCTGAGGTAGTCTAGTGCACTCTAAAACTTTTCAAAATGAAACAGGTTATCAACATACTTGTGCTATTTAGTCTGTGTGAGAGATTCAATAAAGTTTTGGGCAAATATAGCAGTAATAACTGCTTTTAGCGCCCGCAAACCTGAACACTTACGGGGTTCTCGTGCCCAGACCCACGCTGCCTAAGGCCAAACCACATCGACTTTTGGTTGCCAATCCGTAATTTTTAAAATAATCTGTGTCAGATCTGTGGTGTATGATGTAAGTTTCAAGATTACACGAACCAGAACGTCAGACAATCTCTGACTTCCGTAACCTTTGCGGCCAGAGCGATTCGTTAGCTTGCAGGTTGCGTGGGCTCTGGATGCGAGAATGCATGACACCACGGCAAAACTCCTAATTGAGTCGTGCACGCATTTGTCATTTGTAGTGTCGACGCGAAGTCTGGCTGATCTTACTAGTTTTAGATTTAAAACTCAACATGATGACATGTTTTCATACAAATATTTTACAAATATAAAGTGTATGCCAAAACGATTTTTTCCGGCTGCGACACACACCGACGTATCTGCACGTTGTCTTCGTAAATTGAGCAATCATCTTTGACAAAGGTATTTTCATTTTTCCCAGTTACTCCATTATATTTTGATCAAACTTTGTATGATGGGACTCCAAACTCGATTAATTCCTACGCTATTTCTGGAGTTCCAACATTCATATATTTATCCTTTTGTTTATAATGAAGTTGTGAAACTGAGTGCAAATAAATAATCTCTGCTCGGTTGTTGTTTTTGTTGTTGTTAGACACGTTCTTGATCTCAGTTTCCTTACAGTCAGTTGATGAAAGAAAGTTCTGATCAAACTAGCCTCCTCCGCAGGCAACTCTAAAGTGAAACATGAAGCAGATACAGTCAATGATGGTTATGTAAGCTGATGTATGGTTAATGAGGGTGAAGGAGATTGGGGCGAAAAAAGAGGAATGTATAGGAGGAGGGGTGGGGAAAAGCCTTTCTGCTCGTCCCTTCCTTCACTCTCATTAGACATACATTAGCTCAAATAGCCATCATTCACCCTATCTGCTTCGGCATATTTCACTTTTAGAGTTGCCTGCGGAGGAGGCTATGTTCAAACTAACTATGATATAACTGAGTATAAGCTTCATGCCAGGAACAGTATATTTCAAATCAAACAATATTTATTAGTTAAATAATAAATGAGATATATAAACTTTCGTTAAAAGTGCCAAATTATTCAGCAGATTCAAATCCACTAATTGGAGGCACTGTAAATAAAAAAGAAATAAAAATCAACTGGAAAGTGAAGTGGTTAAAATTCAAAATTGGTGAGGGGACATTCCAGGTTCGAGAAGTGGGCCGCCGTGTTCAAGCACAGATTGGGCTTGAACTCAGGATTCTTTGTCCGATCGGCATGATCTCGAGAATAGAATAACTATTATTGCATATTATTCATATTCGTCTGTTATTTATCGATATTTAAATATCATTATTTTAAAAAAATGGCCACCCTTGTTTTTACCGTTTCCATTCGAATTATCAAGTACAGGTATCCATAATTCACAGATGACAATAGCTGTCCAGTGAAGCGAGACAGCTAGCGATCGTGTTCTCTTTCAATGCGCTAATTTCAAAATTTTGGCGTGGGTTTGTTCCCTCCGTTTTCCAGCCTCCCTGCCTCCTACCGTCTATTTGGTCCCTCCATATCAGATCTCTCTACCGCGTGTTTGTTTCTGCCCCTGCTGTCTATGGTGTTCACCCCGCTAATCATCAGTTTTGTACGACGTGCGTTGCGAGGGTTTCTTTAGCCTTTGGGGTGCGTTCGTTTGGGCCTATTCTTGAATAGGAATACATGAATCACGATATTGATCTGGGATGTGAATGGCTGATTTGATTTTCAGGGATGATAATCCATGTTATCTTATTCCGGAATAGTCCCAAACGAACCAACCTTTAATAAGCGTTCAGTTGAAATTCGAGACGAAAGCAATTTATTCGTAGCTGAAGCCGGTCAAGTGAAAAGAATGCATAACATATATACGAAGTATTGATAGATCAACAGCTCGACAGCGTTATCTTTACCTGTCGTAACTGTACCGCCGTTAACTACTTTACCCTCGAGATCGTGTTTGAGCGACAACGCATTGGACCTCACTGCCTCCGTACGATAGTTAGTAAATTGGATTATACGGCAAAATGCAGGACGGTGGATCAGTAAACAGCTAAACGAAGAGAAGTGTGGGCTGTTAAAGAAGTGCTCAAAGCAACACTGTTGCAAATTTTAAGGAGAATAAATACGTTTGAAAATTCAACTAGTCGTCACGATTTTCGAGCAACATCACCTTTTACGCGCGCCAGAAATAATGTAATATTATATATATAACTTAACAATCTCATGAAATATTACTATCACAGGCTGTAAAACATATTCCACAGCACTGTTCTTAAAGACCAAGTTTCATGTGGCAGGACGGAATCTGGCGTTTCTGACTCTATCTGTTGCGATCGGTGATTAATTATATAGAATAAGGAAAAGGTAAAAGCGGGTATACGCACTACAACAGCTTACAACCTACATTGACCAATCTTGCTTGGAATGCAAACTAACAACAGCTTACGAATCCAAAACCAATTATAAAAAAAGTCAAAAAACGTACCTCTTCATCAATATTTTATCCCAAAAGCAAATGGCTGTCCTTGAATCATCATACAGTATATCCAACGAGTTTTGTTAAGGCAGCCAGCCGAGTCAGTTCCTCAGTGGTAGTAGTTTATCAGTAACTAACTTTGACTTCCTTATCCCGTGACGTTATATTATGGAAAACAATTACCGCAACCCAGTGGCCTGTGTAATAATATATATTGGCAGTTACGCGGAAGTAAGTAGCAACTATTTATTAACTGATTCATTAAGGCTGAGAGAAGATCAGCTGGGACATAAGTTGGCAAAACAGGTTTAGTATTGGAACATTTAAAAGTTTACCTCTAAGAAAAGATTTGTTATACAAAGTTTTACCAAACGTTCTCCGGCGTCCTTTTTTAAAAAAGAGTTACGGTAAGATAAGGGACGAACCATTATTTTTCTTGAGGGGGTGGGGGAGGGGGGATGAGAAATTTACAGACAACATTTTTTTTTTCAGCTACAAGCACACAAACAAATTTTTTCAGGCAACGTTTTTGCAAACAATTTTTTTTTCTACGAAATGAAATGCTTTATTACGAGGAGTTTTATGTTACTACATTAGTGTTACCACTTACTGAATAACATCGGTGGTCCTGTTTTTATGTTACTTTATTTCTTCTGCAGTTGTGCCAGAGTTTTTCTGTTGCCTTCACATTTCCGCTTTTAACTTCAGTTCTACTTGTCTCTTTGCTTCTTTGACAACTTCGTCTCTTAAATCCTCTCCGATAAACTGTTCTATTAATGGCCCCAGCCCACCCAGTACTTTATCCATAGTGTTATTACTGTCGACTTTTGTAACTTTGACACTTCCGTCCTTACAGGCAGCACTCGATCTCTCGTGAGAGTTCAGGTTTTCCACAGCTGAGCTCTTGGACAGAAATCGTTTGTTTTTCTTGCGTCGCTCAACACGTTCACTTCCTTTAATGAAAATTTCTCACAGAAATCTCCATTTGCGATTTGTTCAGATGAGACTTAGTGAAATTCGCCAGAATCATTATCATTGTAGTCCGGTACAGGTGCATTCACTCGTTTCACACAAATATCACTCCATCCATCAGGATTGATGACTGGAATTCTGAACGTATGCATGAAAATGACATTTTTGTCCGTCGATTTCACAAGCATTTCGAATTCCTTCTACGCCGCCATCATATACACGATAGTGGTCCTCAAAAAACTTTTGCTGATATTTGAAGTAAGTCAAATGGATGTCCCTCCGGATATAACAACGCCTTAATCTTATCTTTCCCGGGCTTTTTTTCTGTTGTCTGGTCCCGGGAAAAGAAAAAAGGGGCAGAAATTGCTCGCGCTCTCTGAATCCCACGAAAATTAGTACACTTACAGAAAATTAAGAGGCAGCTAATTTTACGTAGTTTAATTGACATGTGATGTCATTACTACGCCATAATGACGTCATAACCGTAAAAAATGTGCTGATCATAAATGGGCGTGTCCAATTGTATATTTTGTAAAATCCCAAAAAGTTGCTTCCTCGAATGCCAAAAACTTGCTGAAAGTTTCCAACCTTCCAAAAAGTTGCTAACAAAATTTCAAAAGTTGCTTGTTTTTTTTACCTAAATTTCATGATACTTTCACGCAAACATTAATTAAAAGCTTTACAATTCGTCCTTCTTAAAAATTGCTAATATTGCTTAAGATAAAAGCTTGAAATTAAAAAAAATGTTGCCACTGTGTTTTAAAAAGTCGCTCGCAAAGAGGGGGGTATATATACTACAAACCAGCAATTCTTCAGTTCACGTGACTTACTTCCTCAGGTTCTCTGTTTTCAAACCATACGGGTGTAAAAGTTTGAATTCGTGCATTATTGTATCGAATCAAGACAATCTCCAAAGATTCTGTCTTGTTGCGAGCCAAACGCATTGGTCAGGAGACTAAAATCCCTTTCTGCAGAGGAAGGGCTTGGTTGAATCACCAGCAGTGTTTTGGCGAGCGAAGACCAGTGCGGAAGGGATGGAAAACATCAAATGAAATATTTTTAAATTTTTATCAAAACGTGATAAACAGCAATAAAGTCGCAGAAACTGAAGTTTTTTAAATCAAATTGTTAATTTTTGCGTGCTTGTCTCGAACCGACTTCTCAGTAAGCCGTCCCCCATTATAAATTCGATTCTCGAATATCAATAAATCTTTTCCAAAATATGCAGTGCAAGACTTTAACGTGTTATTATTGCTCCTTAAGATCAATAAACATAAAAAAGATATTTTCTTTCGAGCAGATATTTTAAGAACTTTTGGATAGTTATTAGTAGAAAGTTATTAGTAAGATGTTTTCTAGGAACTACTCTCCAGTGAGGTTTGCCTATTTTAATCCGCAGAGATTGCCCGTTATGCAAATATATGTGCATTGCAAGTGCCAAGTATTTAAAATTTATACTTTACAGTTTTGCAGTTGTGAGGAAATAAACTCAGAAACATCAGTTCAGAAGAGGAAAAAGCTGTCTATGTAAAACTGCGCGGCTACTAGCCAAATGGCAGCTTAAAATGATAACAATGGTATAAAATATAACCTGTAGCAGGTACCCGTTTAAAGGATTAGGGACTGAAATTTTAAAGTAAGTAAAAACTTGAAATCAAGAAAAACTTATACTAGAACTCAACCCAGCCTAGAAATTGTTTGTCCAATACCAACATTTTAAGTTATTTTAAAAGTATCAGAGCTTAAACAGTGCCATAATCCGTTTTTACCCCAGATATAGATCTAAATACATATGGTATTACCTGGGGGCTAGACACTCAAAACAGTAAAATGGTCGGTGCATATATGTTAAACAATGTATTCGTGCTATCGGTAAACTGCTCGCAATCAACGTTGGATGTTATTTCTGTGCTTACCTTGTACAAAAAGGCAATCTAGTCTGTGTTTATTTTGCCACTGGAGACCAAACGCTCACATGCAAGTTCACTCCAAAACTAATGAAAATGAACAGGTTATCAATATATACATTATGTCATCAAAGATCTCCGTGTAGAAGGTTCACTTACTAGATAAACATACTGAAAAAGAAATATGGGGTCCTTGGTAATTTCAAGGAAAAGTCAGAAAGTGTCATGACTTTAAATTTGGAGCTGTAAAAGAAATGTAGTATGGTGGGAGGGAGGAGAGGGTAATCTGTAAGAGAAATGAAGTATGGATGGAGGGAGGGGAGGGTAATCTGTAAGAGAAATGTAGTATGGTGGGAGGGAGGGGAGGGTAATCTGTAAGAGAAATGTAGTATGGTGAGAGTAAGGTGAGAGTAGTCTGTAAGAGAAATGTAGTATGGTTGGAGGGAGGGGAGGGTAATCTCTCCGCGAGTAAGGTTTGGTTAACCTTAGCTAGCCTGGGGATTGGTTCTGTAATTCCATAATTATAGTATAATTTTGAAAGGCCTTAATTAAAAGCGGATTAATCAATTTTTATTGTTTTATGTTTATGGGGTTTTAGACTGAATACGAATACTTGTTTTTGTTGTATAGACCACATCAACAGCTGTTAATGAAATACAATTTTTTTTGGTATGCAGTGCATTATGGGAAAAGTCTTATTTTTTAGGAAGTTATTTTTTTTAGATAGGTCAATTTGTTGTACTATACTAAGAGTGTGTGCAACATTTTGAAGTTGTTTTGCTGCAAAATTGAGAAGCTAAGGCGATAGTTTTTGTTGTTCCCATAACAACGGTTTCACCATTTTGGCTATTATTTAAAACTTAAAGTTTTGTAGTTTTGCTTCATAATTGGTTTTTGATTTTCCACACTAAGCTAGTTTTTTTTTGTCAGATCGAGAACTGTTATTAAGAGACTTTGACTAACACTTTATTGGCTTCTAAAAATAGCATAGCTTTATATTTTAACTGTGGTGTGATTGGTAAGTTTTTAACGAACGACAATGACAATCATGAAAGCCAAAGAATAGTGCTTAGTTTCCATTAATTGGCTAACAAAACATATACGTATTACGAGAGGTCAACTGAAAAGTACAGAAATGTTTTCATTTACTGGCCGGGCTTAAAACAGCACAATGCAGTATGTCACAGCGCACTCAGCGCAGTAGAACATAGCATGGCATAGCACAGTACAGCACGACAATGCACAGCACAGTACAGCACGACACTGCATAGCACAGTACAGCACGACACTGCATAGCACAGTACAGCACGACACTGCATAACACAGTACAGCACGACACTGCATAACACAGTACAGCACGACACTGCATAGCACAGTACAGCACGACACTGCATAGCACAGCATACCACATCACTGCATAGCACAGTACAGTACATCACTGCACAGTACAGTACAGTACAGTACAATACAACACAGCATTTACTGCGCATGCGCAAATTTCGTCATTTTTTTTTTTTCCAAGTGAACTTTGCGCATTGATTTTTCGATGGCCCGGCAAACAAGAAAAGGGACACTCTTTACATATCTTGTTAGAGCATTGAGTAGGTACCAAAAAAGGAACAGTTTGATTTCTTCTGAAGTGAAGAAGTATCTGAACTTATATTACAACAATAATTTTGCTGCCAAATCGCACGTTACTATTGGTTAAATTCAATCGCGTGATATCCTTCGCAGGGCAGATATGGGCGAATACACCAGGGCAAGTATCTCTGGCGTAAAGAATTTTGCTAGGGAAGTGGATTTTCCACCGTTTTATTGTAGTATTAACTCTATTCCGGACTTCCAAAACTCCTTTCCTGTTAATTAAGTCCATTCCAACCAATCTAATCACTACTTTTCTTGATCTGAAATCGAGGCTTGTCAAAGGCAATTTCAAACGCCATTTTGAGCAAATTTCAAACCACGGATTGGAATCAATAAATTGTTGAACCTATATTTCTACAAAAATAGCAAAACTATTGGAGTTTTAAGAAATTGGTAATTCCCCATACAAGGTCTTACAATAGCCTCCATTTCGCAATTAAGTTTCGCAATATATGCTTGGGCTGCCTTTGGTTACTCGAACAAAAACTTTCCGGCAGAGACTTGCTATAACAAAAACTTGCTTCTTACCTAACTTTGTTGCTATCGTATCATTATCTTCTGAAATTTCTCTCAAAGAATTATTTTCTCACAGTGATGGTTTAGAGAGTAGTATTAAAATAGTATTAAAATACTACTCTCTAAACCATCACTGTGAG
>JAOBYE010436086.1:0-13899 GCA_025403585.1 Parazoanthus swiftii | reverse complement strand
ATTAAACATAAAATGCATTCTTGTGTCCAAGCGAACTACAAGAGACCCGTTTTCTGCGGTTGTTAAGTCCGTATGAAGTGCAAACATTAGAAAAATTATTTTAGAAAATATAAGGGAGGGGAGGTTCGGATACTAGACAAGATTAAGAGCCATGCAATTACTACCTTTGTTTTGTCTCACTAGAAATGTCGAACGATTCATCTTCACTTACCTTCACCAAACCACATCAGGGCACATGTTGGTCAATCGTGGTTGGACCTGTCGGCGGCGTTAAAGAACCACTGCCAATGGTTGCATGTGCGTTTGATATGGTTCTTTGCCTTGCTGGACTTTTGCTTTCAAAGAGTATCACAGAGGGTGGTAAATTCCTGTACAGTGCCCTGTTCGGCTACGGTTTGGCAAGCTTCCTTTTCCACGTTACCCTGTGGGAGGGATTTCTCTGGGTGTTTTCCATCATGCTCTACATCCTACAAGCCATGAACATAATGTATATGGCCTGCATTCCGAAGAACCAAAGCAAATTCTACAAAATGTGTTCATTTGCTATCATACTGTTCTTCTCCAGCTACCCTTCCTTAGCAAATGCGCTGGCAAGTGCTTTTCAGCAGTCATGGTTCTTTTATTGGTTTACCTTCGATCTTGTCTGGGTCGTAATTTTTAGCGGCCTTCTCATCATCTGGTGCTTGAGGAAAAACCTGGGAACGCCAAACGAGCCCAACAGACAGGCGATGTTCAATCTTGTCTGGAACATCATCATGTCGGTCGTACTCGCATATGTGTTCTGGCTCATTGACCGGGTGGTCTGTGTCGTTCTAGGTCACGCTAATGTTGCTGGTGTCATCTTTGGTCATTATCTTTGGCATGTATTTGTGGGGCTTGGGTTCTACTACATGATAACTCTGTTGGTGTACTTACGAACAACTGCTTTGCACGTGTATCCAGACGTCTTCATTTGGCCCAAGAACCAGCCGTTTGCTCTCTTCATGGTCGTCCGTTATTGCGAAAATCCCATTGGACAGAATAGCCTTAGTGATGACGTTGTTTACGCTCCATTGAGCGCACTGGAATAATTTTAAGAATTAATCAAATGAGCTCTACAGGTCGTCTTTCATTGGCCATGGGCGTAGTTGGAAAACAAAAGATTATGCTGTACAGTCGAAACTCTATTAAGCGGCTTGGGGAATTCAGTTTATGACTCTTCGAGACTTCAGTGAACATCTTGCGAAGTTTAGCTAAGTTTGTAAACTTCACTGAACATGAAATAATCCGTTTTTGAAATTACAAACGTCATTATGACTTTTTTTGTAAAAGCCGAAAAACGTTATTTCGAAATAAACAAAACACAATGCTTTATGGGCGATCATTGGTCCTCATTGCACCATATGCAACGCAAGTTTTTGAAGATATTTTAAATAACCAAAACCATTTCATTTACGATCTCCCAAAAACCCGTTAAAATCAAATACAGTAGCATTTCATGCCATACGGCTGGTTTCATGAAAAGGAGACCCGGAATCTGCATATCTGAATAAATACACACATTTTAGGTATCCTATTGATGATTAGTTACTGATTTGCCTTTTATTTCAGCGACCTAATAGCTGTCTGTGCAGTTTCAATCTGTGCTCAAAAAACCTTTTAGCGTTTGTCGCAGCAAATCTGTCCAGAACTGCCAATGAAAGGAAACACGAGACGGTGGAGATGGGGGGGAAGGGGGGTTGCCTCTCCTCTGTAGGCCCCTCACCTCACAGGCAGCTCAAGCTTTGGTACCAGATATATTCTTCGAAATTATAAGACTTTTGTATGGGAATTTGGCCGAATTTCAAAAATCGAGTATATTGCAAATTAAGTTTATCTACCTTGAGTTCCCATTGTATTTGTGTGTTGTGTGCATTTTGAGCGCGATCTGAGGCCGTTTGACGTGATTTTCCTGAAGAAGTGTTCCCCGTAATAAATTATTAAATTATAAATTATATTACGGGGAACACTTCTTCAGGAAAATGACGTCAAACGGCCTCCGAAGAACGGTTAACTTGCAACGTTGAAACACCTCGCTATTTAGCAGCTAGTAAACCTTAGAGTACCAGAAGTTTCTTGAACTTTTAACCTATCGAGGTACAAAAAACTTGGACAAAGCTAAATTGAAGGAGGATATTTCTGAAGAACCTACGTCTGTTGATAGATCTAACGACCTGCTCTATGGTCTCCCCTCCTGCGAAACCAGCAAAGGGTTTTCCTATTTAAAATCTGGAGCTTTCCAGCAACTAAAATCAAGCTTAGAGGACGTGTAGGACACATCCGCTGACGTTACTTGGTAACTTAACTTGTTTATGAAAATTTTATTTTAAAAAAATTTGGTCTACTTTATTTTTTTAAATTTTCTTTTTAAATATTTTTGAGCCTATAAACACATTTTTAGTAGTTAACAAATAATGCTGCAAGTTTTTCCAAAAAATTGTATCCAAAAATCAAAGATGGCGGCCAAGATTACGGACAGGTTTTTTTTCCTGGCCAGCTTTCATCCGTAACCATTCCGAAAATCATGGGGTCATCTAAATGAACCCTCCCCCACAAAGGTTGGTGTTTGTCTAAAATGCCTAAAAGCTTAAATGAAATCAAACACAAACGTTATTTTCTTGTCCCCGGCGTGTGTTGGATTGGTAAACTTGAAACATATATTTTAAAAGTTGTAAAACAGGGAGGGGAGGTTCAGATACTGGACAAGATTAAGAGCCAAAGAAGTACTAACTTTGTTTTTCCTCGCTAGAAAATGTCGAACAATTCATCTTCACTTATCTTCACCAGACCACATCCTGGCACATGTTGGTCAATCGTGGTTGGACCAGTCGGCGGCGTTAAAGAACCACTGCCAATGGTTGCATGCGTGTTTGACATGGTTCTTGGCCTCACCGGTCTTCTGCTGTCCAAGAGGGTCACAGAGGGTGGTAAATTCCTGTACAGTGCCCTGTTCGGCTACGGTTTGGCAAGCTTCTGCTTCCACAGCACCTTGTGGGAGGGGTTTTATCGCATGCTGGACGTCGCGCTCAACTTCCTTCAGGCCATCAATATAGTATATATGGCCTGTATTCTGAAAAGCCCGAGCAAGTTCTTCGAGTTCAGTTTCTACGCCATCATCCTGTTCTTCTCGGTCTACCCTTTCTTCGTAAATGTGCTGGGAGTTACTTTTCAGAAGCCATGGGTCTCGTGGGTAACCTTCGATAGTATCTGGGTCTTTGTCTTGGTCGGCCTTCTCATCATCTGGTGCTTGAGGAAAAACCTGGGAACGCCAAACGAGCCCAACAGACAGGCGATGTTCAATCTTGTCTGGAACATCATCATATCTGTCGTACTCGCATATGTGTTCTGGCTCATTGATCAGATGGCATGTGTCTACAAAGCGGATCACGCTAGTTTTGCAGGTGTCATCTTTGGTCATTATCTTTGGCATGTATTTCTGGGGCTTGGGTTCTACTACATGATAACTCTGATAGTGTACTTACGAGCACCTGATTTGCACGTCTATCCACAAGTCTTCATGTGGCCCAAACACAAGCCGTTTTCTCTATTCGTGGTCGTCCGTTATTGCGACAATCCCATTGGACAGAATAGTCTTTGTGATGGTGTCATTTACGCTCCATTGAGCACTTTGGAATAACTAAGAATTATTCAAATGAGCTCCACAGGGCGTCTTTCACGGCCATGGGCGTAGTTGGAAAACAAAAGACAAAGAAAACTATCCTGTACAGTCGAACCTCTATCAAGCAACAACAACAACAACAACTCTTTATTGTACCCAAAAAGTTTACATCAATTCATTAATTAGAATGGAAAAAAATAATATATAATGATAGGGTACTGGCTTCCAGTAATAACTAAAAAGCTAAAAATGCCTGGGATCCAGATTGCATGAATAATATTTCATTACAAGGCCGGAGGTTCATTTATAATACGTTTATAGCAGACTAACACACAAAAGTATATTCGCACGCATACAGGCACACCACACACACACACACACACACACACACACACACACACACAGTCTGAGTATTCTAGGTACCATAAATTGCTACAATCAAAAATAATAATTACCTAAAGCTAATTGCTATATACATAAGCAAAAAGGAATAGAACGACAGTCTTACTAGTTAGCATATTCAGTTGTTGCATAGAAAATTATTTTTGAGTTTTTCTTTAAGCAATTTAAAAGATGAAGATTTGATTTATTCATCAATTGAATTCCATACTTTAAGCGACCATCCTTGGGGAATAGCTTAGTGGTCGCTTAAAAAAAGGGTGACCTCTCCATAGAGGGGCATCAAGAACGGGTTTTTGGTTTGATCTGTAGAAGGCACAAGTGTAATAATTGGGCGCAAAGGTAATAAGGGTCACAAAAGTAATAATCATCTAGACAAAGGTTAATAAAACAAGTTAAAAACAAAACTTGACGACGATAAAACTAGAGGCAAACAAACATCGCCTGTCAATCAAAATGCATGACGTCATAAATCAATGCAAGTGGTTCCTTCCGAATATATGGACGACACGGTAGTTTTTTCATAAGTAGCTTAAGTCGACTTATGTTCAATCACATGTATATTTTTTGATCTTTATTTATGAAGTTTGAGTCCTGTAAATTTGAAACACAAAACTGTCTTCAGTAATAAAAGTAGCATCCGATTACGAGCCCAAATAAAAGTTCATAGAATGCCGAGTCTAAAGCCGAGGGCATATTTTTATAATATTAGGGTAGACTTAAAAGTTATTAAAGAGCCGTCAGTATGTATGCAAATCTGAGATCAGAAAAAACATTAACTCGTTTGAGGTGAATTGACGATATCTTTATGTGGCTGTAGTTCACCGTCACCGCATCACAAGTTGAAATGGTTCATCCTTCCCTGGAAGTGATTCCTTACGAGTATTTTAGGGTTTTGGGAAGAAAGAGGCAATTGTCTTCGTTAAATTTACAGTAGATTCTCGCTATATCAAGCTAGCCCACTGTTTATAAGTATGTTACAATGGATTTTTAGAACTCGTCCATTTTTTCCGGTATTCTTTTTTTCACCAATTATTGACCTCTATGACCAAAAACTGAACTTTTCTAGTGTTCCATTATTTTATTGTTTACTTTTACTTTGTTATTCTTTTGAAATATCGATTTGACAAGAATCTACTGTATGAAAAGTATGATAATGGTACTTTGTGCCCTCCTCCCCCAGTCCACAGATGGTAAACTAAACATCTTGAGAGCACTAGACTCTTGCAGACTCCTCTGAGCACCAATAGCAACAGCCCAAACATTTCTGGACATTTTCAACCAACAATTTTCTTTGCGCAAAGTTTAGTCACTGTTCAATGTGGTCAAGTGACAAATGAAGTCACATCATTTGATTGACAGGCGATGTTTACTTTGTCTCTCATGTTTTGTTCTTTACTTGTTTTATTAACTTTGTCTAGATGATTGTTACATTTGTGAGCAAATGTTATTACACTTGTGTCCATTATACCATTTGTGACCAATTATTACATTTATTATTGCATAATGGCCAACCCTTTATTTATCGGTTTTAATGTTATAAATAACAAGAGTCCTCATAGAGAAAACACAAACCAGCCAGTAATCTTAACAGTTTGAAAAACATAAACAGGACTTAAAAGCGAAACAGACGAAACGTTCTCAATTAACTAACTTTTGTTGCGCGACAAGTTGGCCAAGTACGTGGTAATACGCACAACAGCACACACCAACTTGCAATGCAACAATGTTTCGCTACAAGTTGGGCAAAAATGTTGCACGTATTACTTCACCTTTACTCCAGCAAGTTTATGGTGAGGGGCAAGCAGGTTAGAAAAGGGGCGGAGGATATGGTTTGGAGATGCCCTGTAAATTTCGCTTTACTGGCAATGCATTTTCCATTACGTGGTTAAAGACAAAGTTGGCTAAGAAAGTGTTCAATAGCAAATAAACGCCACTGTTGGGCAAAGTTTGAAAGAAAAAATCTGTTCATTTCTACTTCGGTAGACCAATTTTAATCTATACAAAACTGTTAGTGAAAAACTGCGTAGAGGAAACAAATTCTCACAAGTATCTGCGGCTCAACACAGTGAGAACAGCATACACTTCAATACTAACTTCTGAAACAATTTTCACCTGTTAATTCTTAGACTGCCAGCAATCTCTTTCTAACCCTCAGAAATTATCAATCGACAAAACACAAAAATCAAGAAACTGCTAGCAGTCTAGTTAATTCGGAGTTGTTACAAATTTCTTGTGAGACAAAAGTTAACGTTAATTCAGTCGCTAATCAAAACAAGTAAAACACAATGTTTTATGGGTGATTGTTTTTCAGTACAATTTCCGTGTTTTGCGAATCCAACGAAAGTTCTATAAACGACTTTCATAATACACCTCAGTGGACATAAACAAAAACGGCGAGTTGAGATCAGTAGGGCCAAAATACAGCAAATGTATGATAACTTGGAAAACTTGGCCTTGACTTAAAGTTGTTGTTTAAAGTCACTGGAGCAAATTATGAAAGCAGTGTATGAAATATTACGATTACAAAAAGATGATTAAATGATAACATGGGGTACTTAGAATTAGTTAACACACTTTTTGGTAAAATTATTACTAATTTTCCGAGCCAACGGCAAACACGAGCGAAATAATTCTGAGAATCATTGTCATCATTTAATTAAATTTGAATGTAACGGAGGGAAAAATTATGCTCAAAGCTATATAATGTGATCAGGTCATAATCAAATGCAAGGTAATTTTTCAAACATTTTAAGCCATACATGGCAAAAATTGGTCAAATGGTTCAAAAGTTACAGATTTTTGAAAATTTAAATAAATGCAATTTCTGCTGACAGATCAATAAGAGAAATAGTATGTGAGGCGGGAAATTCAATTGGTAAAAAGTGAAGTCAATGACAACAACATTTTGTCATATCTTTGCAAGTTTTTGAGATATCATCACCAAATTTTCAGCAGGGACATAACTTTTGATTGGCAACATTTTAAGTGTTATCGTGGTATCCATAGCAACAAAGTCGCCATAGCAACCACCTTAATTTAAGGTATTTTTATCGCCTGATTTAATTATCAAGACCAAATTATCAGCACAGACATAATTTTGGATTAGCAACATTTCAGTAACATCAGCGCTTCCATAGCAACCGAGTTGCGATGGCAACCATCATATTTTTAGGTATTTTCTTACCAAATATTTTACGCTTCGACACCAAACTTCACCGAAGAACATTTTTTTTATTTGTGACATTATAGTCGTATCGCTGCAATCATAGCAACCAAAATAACATATCATCCAAAATACTCTAACAACCACTTTATTTTTACTATAGCTTACTCAACAAACTATACATTGACTTTTTAAAATTGAAATTATTACTCGTATTTTATTTCTTTATTAATTACATCTCCATTAATAAGATCAGTTAAAAGTTTACAATGAAGTATCTCGCTTTCAGGTTCATCATCATCGTCCACACATTGTACAGCTGCTTCATCAAAGTCATACACTATCTCATAAAGTGTATAAAGAGGATCTCTAGCTTCCTGAACAATTCTTGTAACAATGCCAGGAAAGATGACTAGTCTTCCTTTTGTCTTTCCTTTCTCAACAACACGGAACCGATAGTTAACTTTTTCTCCCATAAGTTTTTGTGGCTCAGAGAGAATGGCACCGATATCTGGGTCACTAGCCTCTGTATACACTGTCTTCGAAGCACTGCCTCCTTGCCCATTCTTCTGTCTCTTTTCGCCTTTTGACCTAATTCTACTGTCCTCATTCCTCTTCTTTAATTGCTCATCACATTTTGCAGTGAGTGCTGAATTTCGTACTTGATAAAGGGATTTCCTCTCCTCGGGAGACAACAATGTTAGCCCAGTTATCACAGAGACACCCCCGTTATCTATGTCTGCCAAACGCTCATTGATAGTGTTTGGCCTCATCCAAAATTTGAACTAAATTGTTTTTTTATTTCTTCTACGGACAGCTTACTTAATTTAAACAGTTCTTTCTTGTTTGCAAGGCTTCCCACCTTATCGCTCTCTAAAACATGTTTGTGGAAACAGATTTGAGCTTTCATAGTTAAGTCTTGCACAGTCACTTTGACATTCTTTGAGAGCATCCTCCATTTGTGATTCCATTCCTCTCCAAACTTTGTTATATCTGAGCACGACTTGGATCGCACTGCAATTTTCCTGGTTCCTTTATCTTGCTTTGTTTCCTCCTTCTGCTGCAATAGAGCCTGCTACACTTTCACGTATTGCTTGAAATATTGTTTATTATTATATTATTTTTTTGGCATACTTTCTGGCTAAAGCCAGTTCCTTTGCTTTCTCCTCCTCTCCCATGTTTGACATATCTAAATCGCTGCTCTGGAGTAGAAGGCTCGCCAGGGTGTAATTTGGCGTTGCGTTTGGCTTGTGCCGCACCTGCTTATCAAGAATGCCCAGATTTCGCCCACTGGCACGGTTGGTGAGTGGAGCATTTCTAACTGCTTCTTTCTCAGATGGAGTGTGTGAGCCAGCAAACTCGCCTACTGGAAGGTACATCTCTGTCACACTGTCTCTCGAACAAGATCAGATGGTTCTTCAGAATGAGTTGCAGAGCGAGGATTGTGAGCCCATCTAGTTCTCAATCGGTAGTACAATCGAGGCGTCAAATACAGACGCCTCGATTGTACTACCGGAAGCCGGTAGTATAAGCGTTATACCGAAATTTTCTGACGTCAGAAATGCCGTCACGTGCTTGGTTTTGCAAGGAGAGCCGCTGAAAGACATGCTTGTCAAGCGGGGACGTCACGCCAAGACGGTTGCCACACTCAAACGATCGAGTAGGTCAAGTCTCTCTCCTGACTTCTCATCAACTGAAACTTTATACGCTTCGCTACTTTGAACAAAATTGGGGTAATTTACCTTCTGAAACAAAACGTAATTTATTTCGTAGTACGTTGAAAGAAACATGCTAAACATTCAAGTCATTTTAGGAACACCAGTCAAAAGTACACTCTGAACTGATGTCGCTAGTACATGTCATGTGATCTGATCACAATAGCTTTAAGAAAATGTTCAGTTTTTGACTCTTCGAGACTTCAATGAACATCTTGCGAAGTTTGTAAACTTCACTGAGTATGGAATAATCCGTTTTTTAAAGATTCACGGAGAAATTACGGAGTAATTTGTCCGTTGTTCTGACTTTTTTGTAAACGGCCAAAACAGACGTATTGGCTTAACTCAACAAAAAATACTTCAGAATAGTAGAACAGACAATTGGAAAAAATGAACAAATAATTGCTAAAATACCGGTATCACTGAGCACTACGAAAATGAAAGAAGTACCGAAAAAGCTTCGCTGCGGCCACGGAATTCCAATGGAGGCGGGATGATAATCGATTAGGTAACAAGTTGTTATGGGGCCTAATATTGTACCCGAGTTTTCTTGCTTGGCATTCGATATACCTTAAAATAAGCAAATGATGTAATCCCGATGTTATGTTCAAGTGTTAGAAACAATACTTTCTCTCACCATGGTTAGTCGAGCGAGACTAACTATAACAACAAAAGAGTAAAATTTATTCTAAGTTATGCATCTTTTGAGGAACCAACCCTGGAGTCACACTGCGACTAAATTTGCCAAGGAGGCTGCAAAGGAAAACACTAGTCAGGTTCCAGGTTCGTAGATCTGAAGAGAAGAGGTAAGCAAAATTGTGTATATCACGCTTTGTTAATCATGCATCTCGCCGTATTAAAAAAACTAAAAGAGAATAAGCAATCCTGATAATCGGGTGCAGCTAGCTTCGGAGCGGCTTTGAAATAGCTATAACATACCATTTATAGCCCAGTTATGCATGAGAACATTCCGAGAAAAATATAACGAAAACTCGTATCAAACTTAAATAAGCTCCAAGAAAGGTATTGGGTTCGTTCAGTTTTATACTAAGGTGAACCGAGTGCTGCGCACTATAGAAATATAAAGCGGGACTTGGCACATATATTGACAAAGAGTGAGGTATATTGCCATGCTATCTTTTGCAATTAACTTTACCAATAATCATGTCAAAAGATATAGCATCAACAGCGTATTTCTTAACTCTATGAACAGCTTCGAGCTGATTATTGCTTGATGGCATGTTGCTCAGTGGTCGAGTTTTTCACCAGCTGTTTACTGAGCGGCATTTAATAATCGGTAAAAAACGCAACATACTTCATTCAGAGTTCAGTTGCCGGGGAAACTATGGTTAGCTTCTAGCTGCTGCAGGAACTTTACCGCTGCTCGCCTAATTACAGGGACCACATCACTTCCATCCTGATATCCTTACACTGGATTCCTGTTGCATCTTACACCCATTGCATAGTTCAGCTCATCACCTTTAAAGTTCTAAATGGCCTGGCTCCTGACTATACAATCCAACTCACCAATCGTTACCGTCCCACTCGTCAACTGTGCTCAAACTCACGTTTCCTCCTCGTTGTCCCTCTCGTTGTCTTGTCAAAACCGTCACTGGTGGTCACCCACGTTCTTTCTCTTTTGCTGCGCCGCATTTATGGAAATCGCTGAATCGCTGAAACATTTGTCAAACATCCAAATTTTCAAATCAAAATTCAAGACTCGCTGCACCCGGACTAACATCATTCATGCATTTCTAAGCAAATATTCCAGACAAACATGACACTCCTAGAATGAAGTCAGAATTTTAAGCCTCCAAAACAGTCTGTTTTTTTTTAAAAATATGGCTGCAACAATTACAATTACCTTGAAGCAACATTCGGGCTCAAATGATCATTCTAGTTAGTAGTATATAATCAAAGGTTTCATGCGCCAACTCTTTCATGCATATCGGCAAATTGGATTAGCAAGGCGAAACAGACATTGATATATTAAAACTATCATGATTGTGTACTTTTTTCTTAAATTATAATTATAATTTCCAGTACGTACCCAGAGGTCCTTGCAAGGTATCACTCGTACCAAGGACCCGATCGAGCGGATCCCTGACAAAGAGCAAAGGGGAAAAATCGCGATAAGAAGTCGCTGCCTTCGCTTCGTTTCGGCAGCAAGAAAAGGTAATATAAATGCTGCAACTTATCTCAACCTTTACTTTTGGCCGCAGATAGCGTGAAGGTGTTATACTAGGTAATAAGTGATGACGAATAAACTAGTGGAGAACTGGTGCGAAAAGTGAACGCTGAAAAGACAGTGACAAACCAAATCATCAGTTATACGTTAAATGTTAAAATAAGCAGTGCTAAAATAGCACATGAACTGCAAACTGAAATGTTTCTTTTTGAATATTTTCCTTTTTGAGCCTATAAATTTGAATTGTACAAAAGACAACAATTTGTTTCTCAAACAAATGTTAAAATAAAAACAGTTAACGACTCCAACAAAACACGTAAGATTACGAAAACGCAAAAGGAAAATAAGCAAATCAAAGCAAGCAAACAAGCGTGTACAAACAACACGTGAACAAACAATGCGCATGCAACAAAAAATAACAGATAAGCAAACAAAATTTAAAACCGAAATCAATGAAGAAATAAAAATATACGGTATATATAAATAATAATAAAACGTGCAATCGAGGTCAATCTGCGAAAATTCGTTCCCAGAAGGAACACTTTACACCAGGCTTGCATTGGGGACTTGCTCAGTTCTGGCCGTCCACCAGCATACAAGACCAAGATTACATTTTAGTGGTTTAAAAATAACGCTGCAAATTTTCCAAAAAAATTGTATCCAAAAATCCGAGATGGCGACTAAGATAACGGACATGTTTTTCCCTGGCCAGCTTTCATCCGTAACCATTTCGAAAATCTTTGGGTCGTCTAAATGAACCCTTCCCCCATAAACGTTGGTGTTCGTCCAAAATGCCTAAAGGTTTAAACTAATTCAAACAGAATTGGCATTTTCTTGTCCCCGGCGTGTGTTGGATTTGTAAACTTGTAACCTATATTTCAGAAGTTTTAAAACAGGGAGGGGAGGTTCAGATACTGGACAAGATTAAAAGCCAAAGAAATACTAACTTTGTTTTTCCTCGATCACTAGAAAATGTCGAACGATTCATCTTCACATATCTTCACCAGACCACATCCTGGCACATGTTGGTCAATCGTGGTTGGACCAGTCGGCGGCGTTAAAGAACCACTGCCAATGGTTGCATGCGTGTTTGACATGGTTCTGGGCCTCACCGGTCTTCTGCTGTCCAAGAAGGTCACAGAGGGTGGTAAATTCCTGTACAGTGCCCTGTTCGGCTACGGTTTGGCTAGTTTCTGCTTCCACATCACCTTATGGGAGGGGTTTTATCGCATACTGGACGTCGCGCTCAACTTCCTTCAGGCCATCAATATAGTTTATATGGCCTGCATTCCGAAGAGCCAGAGCAAGTTCTACTATTTGAGTTTCTACGCTATCATCCTGTTCTTCTCGGTCTACCCTTTCTTCGCTCATGTGCTTGGAATCACTTTTCAGCAGTCATGGGTCTCGTGGGTAACCTTCGATGGTATCTGGGTCTTTGTCTTGGTCGGCCTTCTCATCATCTGGTGCTTGAGGAAAAACCTGGGAACGCCAAACGAGCCCAACAGACAGGCGATGTTCAATCTTGTCTGGAACACCATCATATCGGTCGTGCTCGCATATGTGTTCTGGCTCATTGACCAGGTGGTCTGTGTCGACCAGGGTCACGCTAGTGTTGCTGTTGTTATCTTTGGTCATTATCTTTGGCATATATTTCTGGGGCTTGGGTTCTATTATATGACAACCCTGACGGTGTACTTACGAGCACCTGATTTGCACGTGTATCCAGAAGTCTTCATCTGGCCCAAGAACAAGCCGTTTGCTCTCTTCATGGTCGTCCGTTATAGCGACAACCCTGTAAATGCCGATGTAGACCCGATGATGTCTAACATAGCCGTTCCTGCAGGGCCCGAAGAGATACAAATGTTGGAGGGCTGACCTAGCCTGCGAGGGTATGCTCTCCCGAGAAAACTGCTAAAATTTTTGTTTTTTAGATAGCTGAACATTCGTCTAAAACTTCTAGGTGTGTAGATATGCATGTTTATCCTCGAAATTTTAGTTTCTGAAATCGCTAGAAATTCGCCCAAAACTTCAACTTTCGTGGTCTTTCGAGACGAGAAAAATGAAGAAAATTTAGTTGGTTAGTGACTGGAATAAGCACACAAAACTGTCACACTCAATCACCACAAACTCGGAATGAAACCCTGGTTTCAGTAACAGATATTCCTGATCTCGTCCCCAGATCTCGTTTGGTCCTCGAACCGCCAAACGAGATCTGGGGACGAGATCAAGATATTCCAACATCTGGCCTGCCTTTTACTGAAGTTCTAGTTGGGCCATTGTGCTGAAAATTTGACTCACTTTCGATTTCTCGTCTCAGTCACTGCAATTGACTTTTATAGGAAAAAGTTTTGTAAAGAGCTGTTTCCTTGTATAGAAATATTTAGGATACTACAAAAGCGTTACATAGCATTGACCAGTAGTGACTAAAAGAAACCACGTGTTCGATGATGGATATGTTTAGAGTTCGACGGTCGCTATACTTGGCAGGTGTAAGCACAGGCGGCCCAAGCTTCGAGTATTAAGTCTGATAGAGCGATTATGGGTGATTACGCAAAAAAAGACTTGATAGTAGATTCTTGCATCTTTAAAAGTTCTTTGATTTGGTCTGAATCGAACAGAACGTTCTCTCCTTCGAGATATTGATTGGATTTGCTGGAGCTTTTAGATCATGTACTTCCCGCCATTTCCAAAGAGCTGGTTTGCCTGTAAGGAACTAACTTCAAGACAAGTACAAGTAACTAACTTACTTGTAAGGAACTAACTTCAGGACAAGTACAAGTAACTAACTTACTTG
>JAOBYE010435975.1:0-11367 GCA_025403585.1 Parazoanthus swiftii | reverse complement strand
AGTTAATAAGAATTTTCTTAAACGAAAGTATGATTTATCTCTGGCGTGACTTGCTATTGCGTGACCTGCTGTTGTGTTTGTGTTTTCACAGAACGTTCGACGTGTTGCGCTGGTGACGTTCAACTCGGCAGCCCATAACAAGCCAACGCTCATCCGGGACCTTCTGGAGACTATCCTCCCAGAACTGTACAATGAAACAAAAATAAGGGTGAGCGCGCATGCGTGAATAGGAGGAGTGTTTGTGGCTAGAACGTGCAGCTTTGAAAGTTCGTTTGAATTGAAAAAAAAAAAGTTTTAGAGAAGGTTGGTTCTTGGTGTCCACATCTTTTATCGATTTTGAGGCAGTGCAAATGTTAAGACTGCCAGATCTTTGTACTGCACTCAAACTATAAGAAGTGTCATTTGAGAGACCAATCATTTTCTGGAGGTCATGCCCCGCCCGCAACACGCCCCTCTTCAAATTTCCAGATCTTGACATTTTTTTTTGACATTTTATTTTTTCCGCTATATGTTAACAAAATGATGTACAATTTTTAAAAAAAAAAACTGTTTTGACAATAAACAAATGAATGAATGAATAAATATTATATAGACTATGTACCTTAAGATCCACCAGCATGAGACTAAATAATTATCCTTTGCTACCAAAGACAGAGGAATCATCTGGTTGGGTTTACCATTGTGTTTACCCTTTTGTTGTCACACGTTGTTATATTGCGTTAGACGTCAAAGAGAGTTTACGTCCATGACCGATTCGCGATCGAGTGATTACACTTAAATGTGTAGAATGCTTTGGAATGTAACCTTTATAAAGCAAGTAGTTCTTAGGAGAACAAGCAAGGTTTAAGGTTAATTGTTTGGTTATGGAAATATCTTCGGTGGCGAAACGTCTTCGCTGATAGGTGGCGAATCTTTCTGGTGGCGAAACAACCATAAATCCCAGCGGGTTTCGCTATTTGCAAGCTCAAGCTGCGTGAGTTACATTTTGTAATTTCCATTCCCTTCCTTGTTTGTACAGAAAGAGCTGATCAGGGAGGTGGAGATGGGACCCTTTAAACACACGGTGGACGATGGATTGGATATCAGAAAAGTGAGTACTCATTTGGGGAGCTATATTATTATACAGCTAAGGTGGTGTTTACACGATACCGGAATGAGTTTCATTCTCTAACGACACACACTTTCGTATTCCACGTTTACATAGAAGTTCTCCTTCCTGAAAAAAAAATCAGTGAGCTGATCAGCCAACCAATCCATTTTCCTAATTCCGTACGGGAATGAGCTCGTACAAGCTTTACATGATACTTGTGGAACGTGCGGTATGATTTCGTTCCGGAACGAACATTTCGATCCTGTGCGACTACCGGGATGAGCTCATTCCGGAGTGAGTCGTACCGTAATGAGATTTAGAAGGTATCATGCGTGTCTCCTAGTATAGTGTACAGTGATGATTTAGACTGTAGATTGTACTCCATTAAGGCATCCGTTGAAGTAAACGAATATAAAGAATCAGTATAGAACCTACCGGAATGAAACTCGATCATCTAAACACCGCCTAACTTGCCTAAACATTTGGACTTAGGAAAACTCAAAATTTGGTTCGATAATCAATTGAACTGAATTGTAACATCGAGCATATCAAGAACATTTTTCAGGCCTTAAGTTTGGAAACGTTTGCGCAATAAAGTACAAGCAAATCTGTGTGAATTTTGACTTTAAATGTAGGTTTTGCGGTGATGTTGTCTGAAGAGATAAGGCTTGGTCGAGTAGTTAATCTTATTTTGGTCCAGCACATAACAAGAAGTTCCCCCACCCACCCACCCACCCACCGTTAGTGGTAGGAAACAACCGGAGGAGGGATTGTGTTTCAGAAGAATGGTTACATTTGAAATAAGTCGACCAGTTTGACTTGGAGTCTCGGACTTGGAGATGTGATAAATGATCGTATCTTTCTTCACTTCTCTCTGAAGGCGGCGTTCGAGTGCATGTACACATTACTAGACACGTGTCTTGACCGACTTGACATATTTGAGTTCCTCAACCACGTCGAAGACGGGCTTAAGGACCATTATGATATAAAGGTGAGTGGACCAGTTAACAGGTTTTCTTCACTTGGGTAAAACATGGCTTGGGACTGCTGTAGATCCTGCTTTTTAACCCGAAAAATTCCTTGTTTTTTGGCTTTTGTAATTTTAGGTAACGTTTTTTTTAATTTGAGGACCCAGAGGTCTCAAAGAGATGAACTAGTAGGAGTTGGACAGGAAGAGTAGGAGTTGGAGGTTTATCAAGGGCTAGAGATACTTGATGCACACATTGAAGCTAATGGCCCCCCTGACCAGGGGTCTCAAAGAGATGAATTAGTAGCAGTTGGAACAGGCAGAGTAGGAGTTTGAGGTTTATGGAGGGCTAGAGATACTTGATGCACACATTGAAGCTAATGGCCCCCCTGATCAGAGGTTTCAAAAAGTTGAACAAAGTAGGAGTTGGAACAGGCAGGGTAGGAGGTTTTTCAAGGGCCAGAGATAGTCGCACAGACAGAGTAAAACTGTGGTGAAAATAGGCATTAAAAATTGAGATTAGCAAGAAAATGGTTGTAACGCGCGACGCCTTGTTTTGAAACCTATAGAAATGTGGTAACACAAGCATCGTTTTCCTGCAGCTTGTCAAATAGCAATGCAGCATTGCAGGTTGAAGGGTGTTGTACATGTATTGCCACTCACTGAACAATTTACCTCGCAACAAATTTTTCTATTGCAAATTATGGAAACGCGTTGCGAACAAAAATTAAAGTCGAATCCACTCTATGCAACTTATATCCACAACTTGCGACAGAGGAATTTATTGCAAGACAAGTTGTTCAGTTGGTGGTAACAGGCGCGACAACAGGTGCTACATGTTGCGTGACAAGTTGCGGGAAATTGCTTCTGGTACAACCAGGTCGTACCATAAGTTTCCTTGCAGGTACTGTCACACAGAGAAAGTCTGGGACGTAGATGGTAGCTGGTCCACTGTCGACTTACCTTATACATGAAATGTTTTTAGTTGTTATAGAGAAAGAAGCAGGCGTAGCTCAGTTGGTGAGTGCGCGGCCTTCGGAGCTGGAGGTCCCCGGTTCGATCCTCGGTGACTCCAACGTCTGTTTCGACTTTGTTCTGATCCGTGTAGTTTTAGCTTTAATTACCCGTAAAACGGAACACTGACAGAGGAAGGGGGGTAAAGTGCGCACCGAGGGCCACAAGTTTATCAGTTAATTTAAAACTGTCACGTGTTACCCTCGTTGAATAAGGTCACTTTACTTTCACCTTTTGTTATAAATTTTCAGAACTTCGGTTGAACACAACAAGGTTGTTTCCCAAAAATTTTAAAGCGGATCCACCGCAACTCTTTGTTTCTTTCAGATGTTAACATTCTTGATGTTGGTTCGACTGGCGTCACTGTGTCCGAACGCCGTGTTACAAAGTAAGCTCCCATATTTACAATATTTTGAACTGCACTAAGCACTGATGTTTTATATATTAATGAATAAACTGTGTTTTACTAAGAAGTATGCGTATGTTTGGATTATTTTTAATTTTGGGGGATCACTGAAGGAATACAAGAAATCAAATACAAAAAGTAAGGTCGAACTCTTTTGGTTTTGGTGTGCTTGCTGCATGAAATGGTAAATCTGACGAATTCCTACCCTTCTCTCTCCTAATGCACCCTCTCAGTTTATCTAACCCCTAGCGCTTCCCTCGCGGGAAGTTGCCTAAGCACTTCTCAAAGACACCTGTGAATGACAGTCAGTTACGTCAACTTTGGTCTTTGAAGATGTCATGTTGTTAGACAAAGTATGTTCACTATTTCGATCTGTTTTATCCGCAGGAATGGATATTTTAGTTGAACCGCTCCGTGCTACGCTGCAGACAAAAGTAAAGGCGAACTCGGTGAAACAGGAGTTTGAGAAACAAGACGAGCTGAAGAGATCTGCCTTGAGAGCGGTGGCTGCTCTGTTATCTATTCCCGACAGCGGTGAGTTGCGCTGCTCTCTTCATTGCTCTGATATCGCTTTAAAGGTGGCAATGGCAACTTGCAGTTTTGTTTTGTTAGCAGAACCAACTCTTTAGTTGACAGGCGTTCAGTCTATCTATCTGTCTGTCTGTCTGTCTGTCTCTGTCTGTCTGTCTGTCTATCTGCCCGTCTAATCTATCTGTGACTGTCTGTTTATCTGTTTGTTTTTCTATTCATTTTGTGTGTATTCCTTCCTGCCGGTTTTTTCATGTACCTCTTACTCTGTTTCTGTCTATCTATCTGTCTGTCTGTCTGTCTGTCTGTCTGTCTGTCTGTCTGTCTGTCTGTCAGTTGTTTGTTTGTTTGTCTCAACCCATCACCTGTTTGTCTGCTGATTGTTGTTGTTGTTGTAGACATCCGGTTATATTTTTTCCGGTCCCGATATCACAGGATGAGCAATTAAGGCCCCCTTGCACTCGGAAACCCCTTAACGTGCACCAGCTGTACCCATCTAAGATCCTGGCCGTTTATGAAAACTGATGAAATTTTAATCAAGACGTATTTCTGAAATTGCAGACAAGAGTCCTTTGCTGAGTGAGTTCGTGTCACAAATCAAGTCGAACCCAGAGCTCTCTACGATGTTCGACTCCATCCAGAGGGACTCCAGCTCCACAGAGGCCATGGACACCACATAAAGGACCGCATTACAGCATTCAACCCGGTCCCAGTCCACATGAGCCGGCTTCGGACAGTTTTGTTATAGTACGCATGCGCTTTTCATGCTTGAGAAACACTCGCTCCAGACCCTAAGAGGGGTCCTGGTTTCTGATTTGTCTAAGGATTTTACACAAGAGACTTATTCGAAAGGAGAAAAGACCGAATATTGCAACAGATAACAACACCACAAAAGATGGACGCTTGTCGTATTCAACAGTTTCAGAGAGGCTAATGTGTAGTGCACTCCGAGACTTGAAGGATTGTGGGGTATCAACATTTTGGATAAAATCGCAGCTGCTGCTATGGAAAATTTAAATTGTACACAAAGAAAATTAGCTGTCTAAATGAGGTTATGCGCGCGCTTTTAACGTGAGACGAATAGCTCATATAAAGTTTGGAATCTCTGAAAAAAAAGGAAACAGGTAGAGTAATCTTTCATCTTAAGTTTGGTTACTAGCGGAATATACTCGCGCGTCCGATTTCAGTTTCTCCAATTCGTTCCTGCTTGGAAATATAGTAAAGAAACCGTTTTCGGGGATCCCCAAGCGAATGAAGTTGGAGTGGCAAACAATTCCTTGACATTTCCTTCCAGCTTTCGTAGGTTACCAGACGATCTTCACTGAAGAATTTGTCTCGCGTCACAAGCATGTGCATTGCTCCTGGTTTGTGCTTTCAAATCCAGCAACTTGCTTTTTGCACATATTTTCGAAGTCCCATAATGCATTTCAAGTCCGTTGCATTTCTAAGCTTATCGTTCCTAATCCTGCGGGACAAACTTTGTCCGCTAAGTCTGCCAGTTTTTTTTCAAGATAAGTTGCTCATGTGGACTGGGTCTTAGTGAACAGTGACATTTTCGTGGCCTCACGTAATCGAGGTTGTCTTTGCAGTTGAAGATGGTATTATTGCCGGCTTCCTTCAATCTCAAAGTAGAGAAAGCGTTTGCTTTAAAATTATCATAAAAATATTGTTGAAAGCGCTTTAAAGATGCAATGGTTTCAGTAAGTTTGAAATAATTATAAACTAGAAGTTGTAGAAAAACGTTTTTCTGTGTATCACATAAGAAAAAGAGGAAAAGCTCTTTGTTATTTTTCTTTTGTTTTAACAATAAAGCCCTCTTTGTTTAGAAAGCTTTAACGAGTTTTCTAACCCAATTAGTTGGTTACTTACTAACTTCTTTCTTACTTACGTGCTTATTGGCTTACTTACCTACTTACTTTACGTATTTGCCTGCTCACTTACTTACTTACTTACTTACCTAACTACCTACTTACTTACTTTCTTACTTACTTACTCAATCACTGACCTACCTACTTACTTACTTTCTTACTTACTTACTTACTCAATCACTGACCTACCTACTTACTTACTTTCTTACTTACTTACTCAATCGCTGACCTACCTACTTACTTACTTACTTACTTACTTACTTACCTACTTACTTAGTTATTTACCTTCTTACCTACTTACTTACTCACTTACTTACTTACTTACTTACTCACTTACTTACTTACTTACTTACTTACTCACTTACTCACTTACTTACTTACTTGCTTACTGCTTACTTACTTACTTACTTACTTACTCACTTACTTACTTACTTACTCACTTACTTACTTACTAACTTACTTACTTACTTACTTACTTACTTACTTACTTACTTACTTACTTACTCACTTACCTACCTACTTACTCACTTACTTACTTACTCACTTACTAACTTACTTACTTACTCACTTACCTACTTACTCACTTACTTACTTACTAACTTACTAACTTACTTACTTACTTACTTACTTACTCACTTACTTACTAACTTACTTACTTACTTACTTACTTACTTTCTTACTTACTTACTCACTTACTTACTTACTTACTTACTTACTTACTAACTTACTTACTTACTTACCCACCTATCCAAATTGTTTTAGCACGATTGTTACTAAATCACTTTGCTAAAGTAGGTTCACTGAGGGGTAGTACATGGGAATTTTGTTTGATTATAAGATTAAAAGAGCCAATGTGTGGACGAGCAACATCATTTTGCCCCTTTAGAGAGCTAGAACAAGCGAAAAATATGCGTTAGAAAATTGTAGTATAAATTTGAAGCGCTCTGCATACAACCGCTATCCTGGGATAAGCCTTCGTTCTCTCCAAGGAACCAACTCCCCCGTTGAGAACGTTGGCTCATCCTAGAACAGCGACTGAATACTGAGCTTGATTTTCTGGCCGAGTTAGAGGATGTGACTGTCGTAAACGACAAACTTGAAGTTGTTCGCATGTCATGATTTGTGACATATCAGATGAGGTGACAATAATATTTCGGCTGTCTTGGAAATGTGATTGATTTTGAAAGCTTGTCCCGATCATGGTTGATTTCGGCAGCCGGTGACTCCTCCGCTTCTCAGTGAACGGAAGACCCCGGCGGAGAGGAGGTCAAAACTGCGAACCTTGCCAAGGACCTAATAAAGTCAGCGAAGCAGCTGTATACAGCAAGAGAATTCCGGTCTGAAATCGATATCTCTGTGAAATGCCATCTGTGAAATGCCAAATTTCGAAAATGAAATTTGATGTTGGTCTTGATAAAAGTCGAAGGATGTTTGTTCTCGCGACTGAAAAAGACCTAAATGTTGTTATTGTATGGGTTTCGCTGTGTCCCGTTCCATGTTAAGTTTACTTGAAGAAGAAGACCATATTTTGTTTTCCGCAGCGTTTTGATATTCTTTAAATTGAAAAACGTTTTTCCCGTCCAAGGTACTTCTATGCTGAAGATGCACGGGTCTTGGAAGACCAAGAAAATTATAGAAGTTCAAAATCTAGGACCTGAGAATCCGGGAATATTACACACCAAGATTGGTCTTGGACATTGCGTTGTTGATTCAAGGCGAATAGCTTCATTAGCGACGGGACATTTTGAAACTTTATGCCACAATTTTTTTAAAATATAAAGTTCATCAGTGAAGGTGAGAGTCATTCATAGTTTTTATATGTAATCGTGCAGGTTTTGGGCATTTTGCTCGATTCGGGAAAATATCAGGGTGAGACTGGTCGAGCCATGGTTTGTATTTTGTCGACCCATGTTGAGACCAGACAAGCCCTGATATTTTCCAGAGTCGCGAAAAAACCTGCACGATTACATGTTTGTCATCCCAGACCAAAAATATATTTTTGAAAACAAAAAGTGAAAAAAGCGAGCGCTGCTTGTACCAAATTAAACGCACGCACGCACCAGTTTCCCACGCTTGGGAGACCGCACTCCTTCAAAAGATAAGTTTTGGCGGAAAATGTGTAATGAATGCGTGTGTCGCTTTGTTTTCTCCCCTATTAATTTTCTATGAAGCGATTCAAGGATTCCACGCTGAAACTTTGTTTTCAAGAAAAAAAAACTGTCTGTGACATGGGATAGCGTCTGAAATCGTGAGATTGTCGCGATTTCGTAAAAAATTACGACTCAGTAATGAGGCCAGTGTTTGGCTGAAATCATTTTCAGGGATGATAAAGGGATAATATCGGTATGATATATAGGGCCCAGTTCGTCAAAAGCAGATCTTGATCTAACCAACGACCGAAGCTAACATTATAAACTGATTACACTATTTAACACTAAATCTATACCCATAAGTTGCAGCTGAAACCAATTCGGCAATCAAATCGAGGGTTAAATGTTTAATCCCAGACTGGATTAGTGCTGAGCGAGGTTTTGGCTCCTTGTCAAACAAGTTTATTTGTTTCTTTGTTTTACTAATTGTATGAGCTGAGCAACTTTTGTGTTCTCTGAAGGAAGGTCAGCTTATGACGTTTTGTCCTCGAAGTTCCTGAGAAACAGTTTGTAGTTTGTTCCTAGCAGGTTTTTTTCCAAAAGAAAATACTGAAGATCAATGGAAATGAGTCATATTTTGAGTTTGACGTTGTGGTCAAAATGCAAATATATTCTGGACGCTTGTGATCAGCAGACAGGTGACTGCCATTTCGTTTTCCTATTGGATCGCGTTAGTAATCGGGGATTCCCCGTTGAAAAGAGTTCTTTAACTTTTTGGGAAGTTTTCTAAAGAAGAAAGCGAGTGTTTCCATTGCTGAAAAATTACCTTAAAAGACAATGAAATATGTTCACTTAACTGATGGCGGCTGTGAAAAAGTTTGAGGAAAGAGGAAAGGCTTTTTGATTGTGATTTTGTAAGCGTGTCTTCCACTTTCGAAAACAGAAAAATGAGTCGCTGCCAAAATCACAAAGCAAAACTGGAGAATTCGAACCAAGAAGATTTTTCGAAAAAGAATGAACTTGCCGACGAAGTTGTACAGGTTGTGGTGGATAAATCTGACAAACTAGTAGTTGTAAATGTGAGAGCGGATCACGTACAAGTTGGGCAAAACAACACAATGATCGTGAATTTGCCGAACTGTAGAAATTGTTCGATTCTTGGCCAAGGAGAAAAGGTGGAGTCAGATATGGCAGCCATTGCGTCATCAAGAATTGAATACAAACGACCTGTTCTTCGTTTGACAAAAGTTCCCGACCAGCCAATTCATGTCGGTCGTCTTAGCTGGAATGGATTTTGGAACAAGGACGATCACGTGTTTGCCTTGCAAGTTGATAATTATAACTTTCACACGGAGAAACAAGAGAGCTATGTTATTTCTCCAAGCGTGACACGCTGTGAACATAATGTTAATGAAGGGAGTGAAGAATCGAAAGAGAGCGTGGCAAACTTTCAGGTTGAGCAACTAAAAAGTGATGTAAAGGGCGACACTGTATTCGTGTTTCGCTTCCATGATCGACCAGCGAAACTTTCTGTCAAGTTTAAACTTGAGGCTTTATCTGCTTGTAAAAGCTGGGAGAATAAACGAGAAGTGCTCGATGAATTAGCAATTGAAATCAACACTGTGAAGAGAAAAACAAAACGCAAGAAGCGTGACAAACAACGCGAGATGCGTGACAACTACTATACTTGTCACGGTTCCAGCGGAAGTGATGTATGTGAAAAAGAAAATATTTCGCAGCAAAGCCGCGTTTTGGCTCCGGCAGCGGTCACAAAGGAAAGCCAGAAACTGAGCAGAATATCGGACAAGATACTGGAAGAGCTTCACCGGGAGCGTGATAATGGCTGTTGGGATAAGTTCAACGCCTGTGCTCATAAACTGTCGGTCAAGTACCCAGACAATGACTCGCAGATTGCAATCAAATTGGAGCGCAGCGAGGCTGCCTGTTATCAAGGAGACCTTGACAAAGCGGCTGGAATGATAGATGAGGTTTGTGCTTTTTTATGTCCCAATTTATACCCAGAAGAGTAACAGAAACAGCAACACTCATCGGGTGATCTTTGTCTTTTGAGCTCGGCGTTCAAGTCAGTCGAGAAGGGAGAAACGAGAGAACGAGTCGCCGAGCGAGCCGCGAAGAGAATGGGGAGAAGAGAAGGGGATCAGGGGCGGATTCAGTTAGGGGGTGAGGGAGGGGGGGGGGCGACGGGGTGTGATCAAATTTAAGACGCAACGAATAACGTTTGGTTCAGTTTATGATACAAATTTTAGACACAAAAATACCCTTTCTCAGTCCTTCAAGCAACAAAAACAGACTATGGTATCAGGAAGAAGTTCATCGCTTATAATTTGATCAGGAAAACAGTGACTTTCGTAGCGTGAACAAAGATTTGAAGCGGGGCTTCAAATTATTTACGATAAAACAAATCATGTTTTTTGACAAATTAAAAAACTAAAGGAACGGTGCACCGCTTCAAAATATGTTGCCGTAAACTCCCCCCCAAAAATGAGCATTACTCCGCTGTCTTTGAATCACTAGAGTACTAACCCGCATATTTTGGATGGGGGTGCCCCATTTAAATCGTGAGCCCACTTCATACCTTCATACTTTTAGACGATTATGCTCTTTTAGACTAAACAGGAAAAAACATGTCCGAAAACCAAATCTTTAAGAGCGGCGCAATCCCGTATAGTCAATTATGGGGAGTATCCCCCCTCCTCCGGGTTTTACCAATTGTGGTGACAAAAGTTTTAATTCTGTCTTTCTCATTAATGCCCAGGTTCTACACACCTTAAAAACACCTGGCTCAGCTCTAAACACAAATCTGCTGACTGGCCGCGCCTACCACAAGCGGTCCGGTGTGTACCGGAGGCAGAAGAAACTGGGTGCGGCAGAGAGTTGCGTCCAACTTGGTAATCAGGCCCTGCAGACCGTGGGTGTGAACCAAGACAGCAGCTTTCTGGCTTACGAAGAAGCCACTGTCATGTTGTTATTTATGGCTGATCAACCGGAACGCAGCCCTGCTCAAGTATGTTTTGTTTTAACTTCCCAGGCCCGTAGACAGGAATTTTGTTGGGGGGAAGGCGGGGGGAGGGCGGGGCCGGGAAGGGGGCTGCAAACCAAGGGCGGCTAGGTACTAACAGTTTCCATACTCGATGTATGTCCTCTAAAATCCATCAACAAGCCAATAGGTTTCATAAGTTCGTAAACAAGCGCACAAGTGACCCTTATTTATAATCGTTTCGATTTACGGTAGCGCCAATTCTTACGGATAAACCTATTCGGGCTACTTCATCGTTTTACTAAACCTCCAAATGCGGAACTTTTTAGGTCCGTGGGTGGTGCGTACCAACCCCGCGCACCCCCTGCTTACGGGCCCTGCTCTCCCCCCACTTCCAGAGCAAAGT
>JAOBYE010435864.1:0-13901 GCA_025403585.1 Parazoanthus swiftii | reverse complement strand
TTCACATGTGAAATTATAAATTAATGCTGAAATTTCGCGCCAAAATTAAGGAGTAATTTGTCACCTATGATATTATGATTGTAATTGTTTTGTATTGAATTGTATTGTATTGCATTGTATTGCGTTGTGCTGTATTGTGTATATTGTATTGTATTGCATTTATTGCATTCAATTGCATTGTATTGTATCATAAAAACTCCAAAACTACTTTTGCGAAATAAACGGCTTATGTTAAAATAAAAAACGTTTGTAAACTCGGCAGGGTTGCTTTAGCTTTTTTCTTGTTAAACAACCTAATGTGTACCTGACAAACTGGTGAACCAACTGAGATTATCAGTCGTTCAGATATTATGGTCCTGTCAGAAACTTCACAGCTGACGTATTACTTAATTCTGTGCAAAATGCAAAAGTGTTGGAATAACAACGGTTGGCAAAATGACGTGTGAGTCGCAGGATGAGGTATTATATTTGTGCTGTGTATGACTAATCCGATCTTTATAATCGTTAACCACCCATATCCAGGCAAACAAACTTAACTGACAAAAAGATTTTGAAAACAAAATATTTTCTTATCATGCCATTCTTTTGGGGCACCCACCTATTTATATACTCCACAATTTATCCATCAACTGTCAATCAATTATTTATCGAATTACTGACGCGTCTTTTCATCATTTTGATTCATATTTGATTTAATCATTCATTCTGCCACTTTCTAGATCAGCCAACAAAACCTCGACAACAGCAAATCCCCAAATCTGACGAACAACGTCTTCTTCAAGATCTGACTCGCTGTTACGACAAGTCTACCCGACCGCTTGGTTACGCAGAACACAAAGTGATGGTCAAGTTCGATCTTAAACTTGTCCAGATCATCGAAGTGGTATGTATCGCATGTATTTGCGTTATCTACCGAAAAACAAAATGATTGATATATTTTAAAAGAGTTGATTAATGAACTGGCCTATTCTCAAGTCACGTTACCGCGCCACCACTCCTGGTGGCCGAGTCAATGACTTGACTGGGAACAAAAATAACTGACGATAACAAGAATAAGGATTATCAGTATTTTAACATTACTTTTGTAGCACTTATCTAAACCCACCACTTAAGCGCTAAGGAAACGCGGGCAAAAAGATCTTTGATTGGTCGAGAGTCGCTGTTAATTATTTGACTGACGCGACGAAATTAAACTTTATTATTCGGTTTATTGGAAATTTTGTTTGAAAATCCTGGAGATAGTAACTCATGGTTTTTTTAGAAAAGTTCTTCCCCGTTTCTCGAGAAAAATATAGGAATTAGTTGCAACAACAAAACTTTCTGGGCGATTTCTACTTTGTCAAAGGTTCAAGATATCTTTCTCAATGTACCGACCACTTTGTAGAAATAGGCAAGACATCGGGCACAAAAAGGCAGGTAAGGTCCTCTCATTTGTCGGCTATAACTCCACATTTCTTCAAGTACCTTGTTGCGCTTGGTCATTCAAACAGTACGCCAGGGTTTTAACACGGCCATGAAAAGTCATGGAATTTGAAAATGCATTTTTCAGGCCTGGAAAAGTCATAGATGTTGGAAAAAATGGTAAAGGTCATAGAAAGGTCATAGAACTGCAATATCTTTTTTTCCTAACTAATTCTAGGTTTGTGCAAGTTTCAAACATCCTCCTTGTAACTGAGCGGAAAATACGTCCAGAAAGTGGCAAATTTTGGCCATGGAAAATGATTAACTTGGGGGGTCGTGGAAAAGTCATAGAATTCCATTCCCAATTTTTCCATGTGAGCTTTGTGCGTTCTTAAGTCCCGTTTTTGGAACTTACAAAACTATAGTAAGCTGTTAGGTTTTAACGCTCAAAACCATACAAAATGTATTGAAATAATGTTTTCGTTTTGTTCAAGACAGAAACTAGCACTTTGTTCATAGCTGCACGATTTTTGAAAATTTTAGTAGGTATGAGAAAATTGCGAATGTGATTGTTGTTATTGTTATTTTGTTGTTAGAACGAGAAAATGCAGCAGATCACATTGAATGTTTGGGCGACTCAGAAGTGGAAAAACATGGCTTTGACTTGGGATCCAAATCAATACGGAGGAACGGATATTATAAATGTGGACCCCAGCTTAGTTTGGTTTCCAGAGATACTTCTTCACAACAAGTTAGTCAAATCACTTCTATAAAATATGTTGTTTCACGTGTTTAACACAAAGTTTAATGTGGCTCGAAACAATTTTACGGTTTCCAGTGCCACTGAACTTTGTGGAAGGCTTTGTAGAGGTAGATTACTTCTCTTCATATATTGATAGCTGGAGTTACTATAACCTTTAACGTTATCAACTCTTGCTCTCCCACAGAATCTTGTGTTACCACGGCAATTTGACAAGGCATCGGGAAATACCTTATTTTTAGTATTAGATTGCGTTTTACACAAAAACTAATCTGTCAAATTGTTTTGGCGCCAATTTTGATGAATTAGGGAAGTTCACCGACTAATTTCTGTGTAAAACGCAATCAAATGTTAAAAATAGGGTGCATTTGAAGCCCTGACAAATTGCCATGGAAACAGAATTTCCAGTGATAGTACAAGGATTGATAAGCTAAAGCGTTGTAACACCAACTTACAAAAACTGATACGAATCCATTATGATGTTAGCCTTTCATAAAGTTCAGTGGCGCACCAAAACGAAAAACTAGAGGAAGGCTAGAGCCACCTTAAGCCCGTATCAAACGAGCTTGAGAGTTGTATGCAGGAGAGCTGAGTGGCCAGATTTGAATGAGAGTCATGCGCGGGTCAATCGAGGAACTCGCGAGTATTTATATGACAGTGCATTAGAAATGGTGGTCAAACCCCGGATCAAACTAGCTTCCTCCGCAGGTAACTCTAAAGTTAAACTATGATGAAACAGATAGAGTTAATGATGGTTATTGTAGGCTAATGTTAAGGTAAAGAGGGTGAAGGAAATTGAGACAAAAAAGAAGAGTGCATGGGAAGAGGGCCTTTCCGCTCGTTCCTTCCTTCACCCTCATTAACCATACATTAGCCCACAATGATCATCTTCACCCTATCTACTTCATCATAATTTCACGTTAGAGTTGCCTGCGGGGGAGGCTAGGGACTGGGTCAAACGAGAGTTAGAGTTCGAACTCTCATCAACTCTCAAGCTTTTTGTACCCGGGCTTGACTGCTAAGTTGTTTATTGCTGCTGTTTTCAGACCTTTAATAACGTTTATTCCTATGCGTTTCCTCAACAGCGCTGAAGAACAGTTCTCCGGTGGTACTCACAAATACAAAACAAAAGTTATTATGACATACGATGGTAACCAGACATGGTACTCCACTGCATCTTTCACAAGCACTTGTATCATCAACGTGAAAAGATTTCCATTTGATGAGCAGGTACACTTAATAGACCAATTTCGATATATTAAAATCCAACCAGAAACAAAAGACATCAACACGAGGCTCTGGGGAATAATCCATACAAACTCTATATTTTATTCCCCAGAGCCTCGTATTGGTGTCTTTTATTTCAGGCTGAATTTTGATATATCGAAATTGGTCTATTATATGACGTCATTTGTTTGCGTTTTAGTAATATGCGAGAGCATGGGTAAGAGACAATGAATTGGCCAATTTCATGTCTTTTTGAGAATTTTGAGATAGATTTTCCAAATCGCGGTTTTGATTGAGTCTTTCTTGTGTAAGAGTGTCGGAGTTACGCCCGATTTTCGACAAGAACGCTTTCTCGCAACCAACCAGGAAATGCTCTGTTTGGCAAACAAATTACAAGGAAATCCAACTCGTCGATAGACTCAGCAGTTTGTTGTAATGACTAATATATCTGTTTTTGTACATGTTCAATCAAAAGCTCAAAAGTCATTCACCGCTTTGTTTTCTCCACTTACGAACATGTTCTGTTGCTATAAAACTTAAGTGAGTACGGGAACCAACCAGATTACAGTATTTTAGTGCGTTTGAACACTATTAGATGTATTTCTATTTTGTAGATTAATTGGCTTATGAACTCTCCATAAATGTCTGTTCTTTTTGGAATTTTCAGTGCCAAACCGATCCAACCGTGAAACTGCATATACATAATTTAAGATATGATGTGTTATGATGCGACATGATATGATATGATATGATATGATATGATATGATATGATATGATATGATATGATATGGTATGATATGATATGATATGATATAGCACGACATGACATGACATGACACAATATGATATGATAAGATATGATATGACACGACATGGCATGACATGACATGGCATGGCATGGCATGGCACGGCACGGCATGGCTTGTCATGTCATGTCATGTCATGTCATTATCAACTACGCGTAACAGATATTTAGAAATCGCAAAATGATACGATCATAGAATTATTTGTGTAAGTTGATGGTAATTGGCGAAAGTTTGCACTTGACCTAATCTTTTCCTTTGACAGAAATGTGATTTGAAGTTCGGCCCTTGGTCACATGACAGCGAGAGTGTAGACGTGGAAGCAGGCGAGGTGAGTTCATGTTTGTATAGACTTGTGTTGCCTGATTTGTGTTTCCATGTCAGTTTATTCAACTACGTAATTATGTATGTATAGTGTATGTTTGTATGTATGTATGTATGTAAAACTATGCATGTGTGTATGTATGTTTGTTTGTTTGCATGTTTATGTACATTTATGTATGTATGTATGTATGTATGTGTATGTGTATGAGTATGTGTATATGTATGTATTTATGCATCTACCTACCTACTTATCTATCTATCTGTGTATACAGACAAATCTGTGTAGACTTCTATTATTACCAGCTGACGGTCAATCTTAAAGGGTCTTGCTTTATGTGAATAATGCGTTAATGTTGTTTTATTGTTGTTGTTATTATCAGGTATTAGTTATCATTATTGTTATTATTATTACATATATTAATAACGACATTATTATTATTATTATTATATAACTTTCTATCTCTCCGTGTACTTTTTAATATTATTCACAATGATTTTTATATAACATTGAATTTTTAACACAATTATTAATGTTATTATTATTATTATTATTATTATTATTATTATTATTATTATTATTATTATTTTTACTATTATCATTATTGTTATTACTATTATTGCCACTGGCATTAACACTGTTACTGCTATGTTTGACTGCAGTCTGATGCAGATATCAGTAACTACCTCCCCAATGGAGAATGGGACCTGCTCTCATTTCCTGCCGTGAAGCAGTACACCAAGTACGGCTGCTGTAAAACGCCTTTTGCCGACATCACTTTTACATTACACATTCGACGGAAGACGCTGTACTATTTCTACACTTTAGTGGCTCCTTGTTTCCTCATCACGCTTCTCATCACGATGGGATTTTACTTGCCGCCTGCCTCGGGCCAGCGCGTGACCCTTTGTATTACTGTATTGTTCTCAATGACTGTCTTTCTAAACGTAGCCAATAACAAGCTACCAGTGACGTCAGACCACGTGCCGTTGATTGCCAAGTTGTACATGGCTTGTATTCTGCAGATGATTTTATCCACAGCATCGTCGTGTATAGTGTTGCATTGTTACCATAGAAACCACGAAACCAGTTATCTTCCTTTGTGGTTTACAAAGATTTTCGTTCCCAAGGTAGCAACTCTATTGTATGTAGATAATTCAGCGTACAAACGCCGCAAAGCGGTTGACGTCGGAGTGCAGACAGACTTTACTGAAGACAGCTGCTCAAATCACGTCAGCGTTATTGCGGACCCCCTGGATTTTCAGTTAGTACCGTTGAATACAACATTTGAAACATTAACCAGCATTCCAGAGCTGGAGTCCTCCACGGATTCGTTGGCAACGAAGTTAACCGAAGCGGATCGGGAGTTTTTGCCACTGTATCCTACAATGTCGCCGTTTCATCGATTGCGACCATTACCATCGATAGGGGAAATAAACTCAATCCGTAATCGACATTCCAAAACGCGAGGTATAAAGCTTCTTGTGGACGCTGTGAAAAGGAAGAAACTTAAGACAGAGCACGAGCTTGAGATGGATTTTGTTGCTAGAGTGCTCGATCGACTCAGTATTGTTGGTTTTTTTGTGATTCTTACTTTTTCCGTTGTTGTTATTTGCATCGGATGAATTTATTGCGGAGATAATAGAGCTTCCTTGATGCCCCGTGCTAGAATAGAGTTTCTTTAGGGGCCCCGAGCTCCTACACATTCTGCTTAACCGACGGGGTGAAAAGCTCTGTAAACTAGAACTTGCCGTTACTAAAAATGGAAACGGTGATCGGGGAATGGTTAGTGCGAGTCTGGAGGTGTGGGAATCTACAAATTCTCTGAAGGCCGGAGATTTGAACAATTAGGAACGTCAAATCACTGACGATACTGTAAATATTAACCGTTCCCCGACCAATGTTGACCGTTCCCGGTTCCCCACTCCCGGTTCCCCATTCCCGGTTCCTCGTTTTCCATTCCTCATTGCCTATTCCCAGTTCCCAGTTTTTGTTTCGTAATCGTGCTTTATGAGTTAAAAACATTCCATTTTGAAAATGATCACTTAAGTGTGTTGTTCGTATTCAGTTAACCGGGTAGCTCAAGAACGACTTTTCAGTACAGCTAACTTGTTAAAACTAAATTGCATAAAATAAAATACATAAAAGTAATATAAAATTAGTACATTTTCTGTGAACTTGATACTCTGCAAATAACTCATCCGACTTACGATTTACAGTGACGCAGTTTGGAAGGTTGAGTAATGGAAGCCAGACTTAACAGCAAAACAGTTTAAGAGAAGCTTATCGTTAATAAGAACAGCCTATATAAGTTTTCCTTAACTTCTAATAAAACCAATTAAGAACAACCCGTTTTTAGCTAGTAACCCTATTTCAATTCAATTGCAAACTTGACTGATACCAAGCGAGTACTGTGCCCCATTGTAAAGGAATACTAAAAGTAAAGAGATTATTTTGGACCACTTAACCTGTCATGACTGATACACGAGAAAACCTTCCGAAAATTTCAGCGGTAACAAAGAATTTGAAAACCAATTACGGCCACATTAAATTTCCATGGATAAAATATCTCAATAACACAAGAACAAAAGTTTGCACGTTCTCGTTGGCTAAAACAGGTCACGTGGTACACTCACAGGACAAATCTTCCGATCGTGATGTCCCGGATCAATATCTCTTTGTACGTAAAATAAAGCTAGAGACGAAAAGCTAATTTATAAAAATTTTTGAAAAAATAACATTTTGCGAAGTCAACTGCTACAACTTGTAACGAATTAGGTTTTCGTAAACACAAAATAATCGATTTGTTTTCGCATCGTGCACCATCGTAACTTATTTGTTTGAGCTGTTTTGAAAGCTTTTTGTTCGCGGTTGGGTTATAAAATAGACAATACCTTAAGTGCTCACTGCATGGTCTACGGATGACATTCTGCCTGTTACAGAGAGAAGGTTCTCAACAACTTACAGTTGCCCTCGAATTAAGCTTCGCTTTGAGGGGCATTTTTCCAACCATCCCTCAGCCATATGAAAAATGGAATCCTATGGATCAGAAGCCCGTAGGTGTTGAACTAAACGAAGTGCATAACAAAGGTGCGCTGGAGATGAGGTATACAACATTTCTTTTATTCAAAACTATCCAATCACTAGCCCTGTTAAACATGACTAAAATAATAACAACTGAAAAATAACGGTGTGTAAACATAATAAAGTCGAGCTTCTTAAAAAAGAAACTCCGGTGACTCAGTCGCGTGAAACAACCACCATTTTCGTTATGGTGGGATCCAACAAGCAGTCATTTTCCTCCCTCGGAATGTCGCAACTTTGAGCGCTCGCGTTTGTATTTCATGCGCCGGTTCTGAAACCAGACCTTGACTTGTCTTTCAGACAGACTCAAGTCATTTGCCAGCTTCATTCGTTTGAGGCCCACCACATACATATCAATCTGAAACTCATCCTCCAGCCTCTCCAACTGGGCTGGGGTGAATGACGTTCGGCTTCTTTTTGGCTTGGGACTTGGAAGCCTCACATGAGAACAATCCAAGCTTGACGCCGAGCGAGTCCCTGATTGATTAAGAAATACAACATATATGATTCTATTTTACGTTATAATGAAGGGCACTAAGAAGAAGAGGGAAAAAGAAGATTAAGAAGAAGAAGAAAAACAAGAAAGAATTCTTCTGAAAATAATAAACGAGTTCTGCTCTCAAAATAATCATTAAAGTTTTATTGTTATCATCAAAATTTACCTCAAGCCCGATCGCTGAAAAGTGAGTCAAGGAAGTAGATTACAAGTACACACTCTACAGTTATTTTTAGTTCCATGAAGAAATAAAGTCAATTATAAATGGAGATTTCGTATCTTTACTCCTTTTTGTGGACGATCGTGTTGATAATGATTAATTTATCCCTGTTTCCAATGGCCGCCAGCGAGCGTTATTCCCGGTGTATTTTCAACTTTTCTCGACCTATCGAAAGCCAGGCAGAAATCGGTTGAACACAATTTTAGATGACATGCTCACCAAAGGGGTCTTTCTTGGTACTTTCTAACATCGACATGTTTGTCAAAAACTCTCGCTTCAGAAACATATGTACTTACTGCCTACCTGAACTTACATGGTGTGGCTATCGATTTCGATGCCCTTACTGAAACTCATTATCTGATATTTAAATTTCGTTTGACATATTTGGTATATTTTCATTCCATTGCCCTCGATTTTTCTTATCCACCAACTGATAGGCAAGATTGACTACTTACTGAAGTTCTTCTTTGATTGATTTTGGCATTTTTCAAATTTCGACTCAACGGGGGATAGTTTTCAATCAAATGCTTACAAAGTGTGGCGAGGAATCTGAAGCGACGGCTGCGGCAAAAATTTTCATGATAGGCCTCTTAATCAATTAACCTTCGGAAATGCCATTACTTTATTTAAGACTCGTTATAATTAGCTGCGTAAACATATACGAAAAACAATTATTGACTTCGTAATAAAAAAGTCACACATTTTTCTCCACTCAAAGAAACTGTACAACCTTACGGTCATTTTACATTCTGGAGATTGCTGCGAGGGAAATAAATATTCTAAAGCTAACGGCAAATCTGTTTCTTCTCTTTTCTCAAGTTTTACTACAGCTGCCGGTAAAACAATTTACTTAAAAATCGTGAATGAAATTTGCACAAGTTGGATTGATATTAACTTTGAAATCTCATCTTTATTATTAAGATAGTATAGAATCAAATCAACGAAAATATTAAATCAAAATTGCTTTGAGTTTCATTTTTATTTGACTTCATTATCCGCTAAAGGCGTTGATGTATGTAAAACAAATCTTGAAATTTTTGTTTAAAGATGTAGAGCAGTCTTTCGTGTAGAGACTTTGACACTTTCTCAGTACTTTGAATCGTTAGAAAATACTTTTATTATAACACAAATCAAAATTTATGCTAGGTAATGAAGTGTTAACCAAATGATACAAACATTTCTAGGTTTTTTTCCGAAACACTTACTACAAACGAAATCTGTTCACCAATGGTACCAAAAGTTGTGAGAAAATGTCTAGCTGGAAATATTACCGGTGCAGAAACCGTTTATTTTTCTTCAAGATATAATAATTCTTTCACCTTAAAATAGTTTGTTTTGTTGTTATTTGTTCTAGCGAGTCTGTCGCAATTAAATATGCTTACAATATTGACTGAATCTCACAACGAAGGAATACTGCATGCACGCCTTCTCTTAGGCAAAAATCAGATGCGAATTAAATTTTGAAAAAGGAGAAAAGAAAATGAAAAGATGAAGGCCTTGAAGGAAGGAAAGGAAAAAAAAGGAACAGAAAGGGATTGCAAGGAATTGAAAGAAAAGAAAAGGAAGGGAAAGAAAAGTGGAAGGAAAAAGTACTGAGTATCATTTTAGTACACATGTATCAAGTGATCCAGAGAACGTAAAAAAGCACTCATGTTGTCTCGCTAAAACAGCAACAGCTCGACACCATCTGCCCCCACCTACCCTGGTTTTCGGCCACGCCTTCTGCAATGACAGCCATCGGTGGAGACCCATTATGCCGAGAACTCGGTGACGAGAAAATCTGTGAGCCATAAACCAGTCTTTGCAGGCCGACCAGCGAATCTCTCCTTGAACTTTCTATGGAGACCAAGGGTGGTGGGGACCGGCGAAGTTTTGTTTCTTCTCTTGAAAACACGATTGTGGCGCCCCTTTCGGATGATTTCTCCATTAAACCAAAGTACTTCAAGCCCAAATTCTTCAAATATGTAGGGTCTGCATATGCTAAAAACAATGTTCAGATTGTCTTAGTTATGATATTGATTGAGTGAGAAAGGGTGCTGAAGTTGAAGTGCGAATACGAATTATTGTATCGTTAATATCTCGAGTTTTCTCACACGTATCTTTGTCCCAAAATATTTTGTCTTTCATGGGATTCTGTCTGTAAAGTTTAAATAATTTTCCATTTTTGTTTTTGGTAGTTATAAATTGCAATCATGAACAAGAACTATTAGTGTGTTGTATTAGTTTCTCTCAATAACTACCAGCAAAACAAATGCAGTCTTAAAAATTTGCACTAGTTGCAGTCAAACTAAAGACATCATTTGAAAGCAATTTACTTCATCAACAGGTTCACCATATACCATTTTTCACTGCCATTGTACAGTTTTCCCTCGAAGAGCCGTTGCGTCTGTTTTTCAAAACACTGAAACGTTAAAAGGTAATCAAAGACTTGTTTGAAAGAAAACAATTCGGAAATTGCTAATAGAATTTCAACGAAACACAAAATTGAACCCGTATGCAACGGAAAACAATTTTTAACTGAGATAATAGACAACACCTGCACTTAGATGCAATTTCCTCGGGTTTCTTGTTGTAAAGTTTGCCTCAAATCATATGGTTTTCCTCAAAGCCACTTCATAAACAATATCAAACACTTACATTTGGGTTTTCCAAAGGAATTCGGCAGACACTTTTGTCTGACAGGGCTGTGCGCCGAACAATGACGAGTAGTTAGGAAGGCTTGACCTCTGATTATGGCACAATCATCAAATTTTCATTATTTCCTCAACATATTTCCATCGTCATTCATTGGCAAATGACTTATTTAATTTTCTCATGTATCTCTTTTGTTATGTCTCTAAATGATTTCATTTCTTCTGACTTAATGAAGTAGAAAGTCAGATCACGCACGGACATAATTGCAGTAAGAGAGAAAATATGTCTACAAACTCAATGAGGCTTCATATATTAAATCTTTATTTTCAGAGAAAACATCTTGGTAAACTTTACATCTCAAACACATAAATTCCGCTTACTTCCGTCGAAAGTGAATCACTTTTTGTAGTAACCACGAAAATTTCATTTTTCCATTTCTCGTAATTAATTAATGGGCCTGAGTGTCTCTCTGGGAAATCGTTCCATTTTTGCTTTTAGGTACTACTCATTTATATTACAAATACTAGAATCTCGATTAGGCCTAATCAGCATTAAGATCGGAACTAGGCAATAAGCATTGTGTTGTGACCTTTCAGTAAGATAAAATCAATTAGTTCACGTATCAGTTACACTTTCGAAACTTAATGTTCGAATTTTCAAGTAATGTTGAAAACAAGAAAACCAAATACTTTAAAACCGAAAACTTCTAAAAAATTAAAATGATCAAAAACACAACTCCAAATTTGCTTGGGGTAACTTGCTCAGTTGATAAAAAAAATTGCATTTTTTCTCTGTTGTGCGATAGTTCCTATTTGTCATCAATTTTTAAAAGGGAGTTTCTGTGTTGTGAAAGCTTGCAAACAACTAGTGAATTTAGAAAAAAAGTCCTGTTTTTGAATTACATTATTTTGTTTACAAAGGCAAGTTGCATAGTACATACACAAATATTGAAATAATCTTTAGTGTCCTTAGTGAAATAGCTGAACTCAAAACTAATGACCTATTCAGTTATTGTAACAAAAGTTTCCTACCCTCTTGCATATCAAACTCTCCTAAAACACTTTCAGATTTAAGTACAACACTTATATCAATCGGTTTTTGACTTTGCGAGGTATCTTTGACTCTCCTTCAAATCTCCCAAATCTTTGGTTTTTATCTAAAACTTTTTCTTAATGAGTGGTAGCAAAATTGGCTTTTTCTCCCGTCGAGTTAATTTGCTACCTTTCTTGTCTGTTTTCTGATTGGATTCGGCATAATTATAAAGCTGACTCCACTAATTAAACTAATTTCTGCGAAAATTTTCCTCTTTCGTAATTATAATTTTTTGGGTTTGCAAGCTTTATGACATTTCGACTTGGGGAGAGACGATAAGGGCTCCGAATTATCCATTTTGCAAATACTCTAACAAATCACTCAAAATCACTTTGGTAACAATGAGGTCTTTTGACGAACCCCAAGCGCTGCTTGAAATAGCACAAATTATGTTAGCGAGTAAACGTGCTTGACTGAAAGGGAAATTGTTTTAACATGCAGTGTTTTAATATGGCGTTATTAGAGAAATGAGTTGCCGTCTTCCTAAGCCAAATCCCTTAATTTGAATGAAAAAAGGTCTAAGTTTGATGTTAAAATAGGTGCTCTTCGGGTAATCAAGATTCTATCTTGAAAGAGTCGACAGTCCATTCATCGAGTAAACAACAGAAATGGTGGCTTTGAAGGTTGGTTACACAACGCATTTTGCGTGAGTGGAAAAGTAATTATAAAACTCCTCTCGTCAGCTGCAAGTAGCAAGTCTCATTAAAACACTTGGCCATAATTAAACTATCAAACATTGAAATACTTTCGAAATGCACTTCCTTTGCGCAAGAATTTATCATAAAAAGGATATTAATTTAGTTATCATTAAATGTCGAAGCTCAATACTTCCCTGAATTCCATTACAGCACTTCTATTTGAGTACGAATAAATTCTGTGACATAATCAACAGTGAAACCACAAGCTCAGATGGGGTTTCTACAAGCATACACGGTCGATGCGCCAGAGACCAGTCGACTATCGCGTCTATAAATAGCTATTCACAAAGAAAAAGAAAAAAATATGTATTTCAACAAATTTACATGAGATTAAACGTGAATAACTGATTTCAATTAGCTATCAACCGCGCAAAAGAAAATGCAATGATGAAATATCACTGTCTATTGACGAATGTACAACGACGAGAAATCCAATCGGATTTATAGATGCGGAAACAGTAGACCGTGGTCTTCCCTCTAACATTAAAATGGTCGACTCCTGGGGTGTATTGTTTTGGAAAACAGTTAGAAGGGCCGTAGCAAGACTTGGAAAACTGGGGGGGCACCGTCAAGAGCCGAAGGTGTCAGCCTTTTACGGGGGTCCGGGGCATGCTTCCCCGGGAAATTTTGGAAATTAGTTTGTCTAAAAACGTGTTTCATGGGGTTTCAAACGCCATTTGAAACGAAATCAGAGTGTCTAAAACTAGTAAAATATGACAAGTTTTTCTCAAATTTTCTGAGCTTGATACATTTGAGACATTTGCTGGTGAAAAAACTGGGGGGGCACGGGGCCCCCCGGCCCTACCCCTTGCTACGGCCCTGGTTCGTGCAATAAAACGTCGAAAGACTAAAATTCCTGCAGAGCTACGTTCCTGATTCAAAGCCTGCATTTTGACAAAATGTTCTTTCTGTCGAACTATTCTAGCGAAATAAAAAAGAAACTGAACAAAAAACCTGGAAGATCATCCAATCCTCCCTTCAAAGTCAAATGGTTGGCCCCTAAATTTGAACTCATCATTATTATACAATCCTACCAGAGGCCAAAGCTCCAGACTGTTACAGCAGCAAACCGGATATGAACAGAACGTGCGGAAATGACGTTTAATATAATTTCCCAAAGTCCTTTGCGTGTAGATTAGCACGAGGTAGACATTTTGTATTTG
>JAOBYE010435753.1:0-13901 GCA_025403585.1 Parazoanthus swiftii | reverse complement strand
TTTGTTGCCAAATATAATTCGCTGTGAAATTCAAAGGTCTCACTACGTTTGTTTGCCAAGACGATAAGCACACTGTTAAGGTTGGAGAGCCTGGATACCCACTTGCAGCTGTGGAAAAGGGAAAGCATGTCCTTGTGGGCCTCAGCCAAAGAATGCAATTTGGTGACCACGACTTCCGAAATTCTCACTATCACCCTCAGTTAGCTTCATGATAAACATTCCTGACGACATGGACGGCAGCTTTTACACTGGCCGTGTACACGTCGGATTAAAGGAAAATGCCTTTCAACCATCGTAAGCTGTGAGACATGCCACTGAGCTTCGCCAGGCATTAGAAAAAGAAGGGAAGCATGATCCGATTGAGTGCCACTACCATGGTGGCGGACCAGACCACCATCTATGCTTTCCGCGCACTCAACTGGTTCAGATCGCGCCTACTTCTTGGAAAGGAAATTGGACCAGCTTATTCTTGTACAGACCCCAAACCCATCATTCCTGGGAAAACCCTGCCAAGAGAGTAATGGCAAATCTCAACATGGCGCTTCAAGGAATTGGAGTGGTTAGATCGACAACACCAACAATAGAGCAGAAATTGAAAGGTGCCAATAATCTCAAAGCAATCCGTGAGTTGAGCAAGAAAGAAGCAAAGCTCAGAGCTGAAGTTCTGGAGAGCGTCAAGCCAACAAATGAATTGCTTGAAAGTGTGTTTCCAAGGCTTCAATTAAAAGAAGAGAAGTTTAAGATATTTGACGTGGCTTTAAATGATGTGTTGGAGCTGGGAAAGCAGTCACTGCAAATCGACGCCGAGTTCAAGCCTGAAGTTTTGTTGGACTCTTCCCTACCATGCAAGCTATCAAAAAAATTAAGGGAATTTATTGACAAGCACTGCATCCGAGGCCAATATCAGCTGAGCATAAAGAAGTGTGGAGACAATGAATGAATGTGAAAAAACATTAATAAAACTGTTAAACCAACACAAACTTTCAAAGCTAAGCAGGAAAAACGTAAATTGAGTGCTAAGCGCGAAGGCCAGATAACTCGGCTATTTTTTTTAAAATTTCCATGCAAACAGCACTTCTCAAAACTGGCCGACCAGCGGCTGAATGAGCCGCCAAAATAGTTCCACTTGTTATAATGACCGTCCGTGATCATAAACAACGTAGCTGGGTTCACGAGTATCGCACTGTTTGATTTCATTCATGCATTACAATTACAAGTTTTTGAATTTATTTAGATCTGCCACTTTCTTGTGTCTAGATACATTTTTATAATTTCTTCGCTGGTAAATGCATGGGTAACTTTTGTCACTTTTACACCATAATATTTTCAGCCGACTGGCTTGCAGCAATTCCCGAGACAAACATGTGCCAGTGCACAATCGAATTTTCATCCCGTTTACTTGTTCTTCATCGGAAACAGGCGGCTCTGAGCGATTATAAGTACGCCAAAATAGGTAAACTTCCCACACTTCACGGTCAAAAAGATCTATAATTGTTGTTATAATAGGAGGCCAATATCTTACAGTCAAGCATAGGTTTGCAGCTGACGGCCGAAAGACCACAAACAAGATCGTAACAGTGATGGCTGTGGCTCTTTAGAAAGGTAAATACCTTGAGTGAAATGATTAAATTTTACAGCGCCTTTTTGTTTTGTTTTCTAGATTACAAAACTGACTTTTCTCTCCTTTTCTAACCAGTAAAACACTCTGTCTATCTTCGTGAATCAAAGATAGTAAAGGTGACACAGTCAATACTGGAAAGTTCTGAAGGGTTTCCTAATCTTGAGCAAAGAACTAAAGCTCAACCGGAACCTAACATCGCTAGACTTGTCAGAACTACGGTTCTGGGAGTATAGACGTAGTACCACTGCTTTGTCCAACTTGATCAAAGTAAGTAAATCAGCAGTAATTCTTTGGGTTACAATCTAATCTGCTATTTATTGCCAACTACAATATCAGCGACATTTGAAAACTATTTAGTATTCCTATTTGTGTGCAACTGCAAGGATATCATCTAGTAATGCGTACTACATTACAAAGTATAAAACATAGAAAACGTTCTTTAAATTATATTTTCTAGTCATCTAAGCTGACAGGCGCATTGTACTATATACAAAGTAGTTGCTCTATATACTTTTAGGATGGAGTCACAAGTTAAAAAGAAAAAAAAATGTACCTAACACATTCAACTTGCTATGTTTATCATATTTTTTGTTGAGAAATTAAGTAACATAAATATAACCATAAAGCTAACAGGAAAACAGAAAATGAGTTATTGTGTGTCTGCTCACTTCGATTGGTAACTTTTGGTTTCTAATTCTGAATATTTCAGCATTTCTTTGCAAATAAAATTTATTTTATCAAGTCAAACATCTTTTGGTAGTGTTTCAAACGTTGTGAAGAAGCTTTGAAGCTTCTTGCTTGTTTTCACAGATATATTTGAATAAAAATTGCTTAGTTGCGACTTAATATATCACTTCTACAATTTTTTTATTTTGGAAGCATACTTGAGGCACACATTGATGAACATGGCCGAGGAGCAGCACGCCATGCGCCTTCAGGAAAAACCGGGCCTACTTCCTTTTATTGGTGTTGACGTCCTTGGCACCTCCAACCAATCCATCAAAGAAGGCCGGGCTCTGAGGAAAAAAAAACTGACGGATTGACACAATAGCAAAAATACTGCCTTGAGATCAAATTTAATCTCGGTCAGTGAACCGGAAGGAAGTCCGATCCAGAAGTAGTGGCCAAAGAAATGCGTCGAGCACGGGACAAAGACGGGAACAAGTTGTTTTCCATGAAAGAATTTCTCATTCCCCAGCAGGTGGCATCTATTTTCGCGCTTGGCGGCAAAGCCGCATCAAAAACAATCGGACGTGACGTCACAAGACATCCTTGCTGCGGAAGAGCAAATAAATTTCTCAAGGGCAAGAGCGAGCGTGCTTGCAACCCTGCACATCCGTCATCCCGTAATTGTTGACCAGTATGATGCCTGCGCCCTGGTAAACAACAAATCAGAATTGCAGAAAACCAATGTCGGGATATTACAGCACCTTTGCCAATGCTTGAAACTGGAAGTGCTAGTACCTGCAGTGAGAAGGAAGGCCCCATATCTAGCCCTCCTGGAAGAACTTGTGGACGGTTGTTCTTACAGAGCTTCTAAGTGATACTTTTAATTCAAATGTCAAACTCACTACACTGAAAACTGTTAACTATTATTCGTACGACGGACTAATATTTAAGCAAGCTTCATAATTAAACCGATGTCGAAAAAAGGCTTCCCTCTAGCTGTAAATAAGGATGACACAGGTTTCAGTGAAGGAGATACAGACATACAAAGACAGATAGACCAATTGACTGATTCGCCTTTATTCAAAACATGGTAATTTCATTAATTTTGCACTTCTTACACAAAAAGCGTAAAACAGAGACAGAGCCAGAAAGAAAACGAGGGAATCTGTACATGCAGTCTATTTGCGTGAGAATAGGGGGTTGGGAAGGGGAATAATGGTTTACATGATTCAAGTATGACTTATGGGTAAGATCTATTTTAAAATTTTGATGAACAGGACCCTCAGTTGCAGCTGTCAAAAGTTCAAAGAACTTGGAACTCAAAGATATACATGTGTTGTACACGGGGGAGGGGATTGGGAAGTAAAAGTAGTTGTTACATCTATTACCTACGTGTACCTTATGTTCGTAGTTCTTTTACTTTCTGGAGTTTCTTAGACCCAAGAAATTATTTATCTGAATATCAAAAAATAGATTTTTAAGTGCGTTTGTTTAGGACGACACATTCGAACGTTCTTATTACACAATAAAATTTTAGAATGTTCAAAAAAGGAGTCTCTTACATGTACGTCACGCAGTGAAGTAGAGATTGGAGCTTCTGCAATTATGGTTGCATATTCATGCTGATGGACTTGCAGATCAGAGTCACTTTGGTAACTCTGGTAAGGTTGCTTATGATTCACCAGCCAAAAGTTATTTTAAAACAGCAGCTGCAAACACGTCGAATGAAATTATTTATTATATTGTTTTGAAATGCAGTTGAACACCCGAATGGCATTCGTCAAATTGTTTGCCCTGTCCTGATATATCCCTCACTCTTGATAAAAGAAATACCCAAAACGACTTCTTTTGAAAAACTGTAACTAAAAATAAATGTCTGCGGGCCGGTTATATATAAACGCTCAAATACTCCTGAACAGTTACAAATGTAGAACAATCGATGCTCCAGATAAAAACAGATGTGTTTGCTCGACGGCTACTGCGAAAAATCGCAAACAACTAGTGTTCATCGCCGATGCACGAGGTTAAACGGAAAGCATTTCGTTTATCTGATTCAAGCCAAGAGTGGAGCAGCCTTGTGTTTATTGCCATAATTGATATAAATACATAGAAGTTATCAAGCTGTGCAGTATCTTGTATGACGTATGACCCAGAGTACGTATGATAACCAGAATACGTATGACCCAGAATACGAATGCCATCCAGAATACGTCACACATATATGACGTAATTCACCTAATAACAAAGGTTTTTTTTAAAGAAATGTATGACTTAACAAAACATTTTACTACAGCGCAGCGTTATCTCAGTGCGGCCGCGTGGTTCCTTCGAGTGCGAATAAAACTATTAGCCGTAATTGTTCAAGGCCTAACTAACATGAAGTGTTTACAAACAATTGTTGATTAAAATATGGCTACAAATGAATGCGAAGGTATATCCTTTTCTGAAATTGAAGATATATTCAGAAGTGACAACGATGAACCATTTGAGGGCTTCAGTTTTAGAGATCAAAGACGCTTCCTTCCTGCTGCCCAGTAGAGAAACGCTTTTCGTTTAAGCACCGATCCGAGGATAGCTGATGGATTGTGGACGAGCCGAGGGAACGAGAAAGGCCCAATGTGCAGACAACGACACACTTGAGCGACGTTCTAAAGAATTGCCAAGCTTTAGAACTCGGTGAAGGCTTACTTCCCGTGAGTAACAACTGGCTATGATCTTGGTCATAACAATAATACAGCAGCTAAAGATTTTTAGTCAACACGATAAAATTTATCAGCAGGTCCGGTAGGGTTGAGTTTAAACAAACTATTACTTTAAAATTAAAGACTAACTGAATGTGTCGCTTCAGTTTTATACTATATATATTTTTCTTTTATTATCTTAGATCTTGATGCAGAAAGTTTTGTAGCAAAACATAGTATAGTGCAGTGTAGTACATCTATAGGCATTTATTAGATGGGGGCTGTTTATTGGAAGAATATAACCCGGTATAGACAAAAAAAAGGTTTTACTGTTCATTTATTCAAACCGTTTCTCCCCTTTTCCTAAAGATTTATCTCCGTAATTAAAGAATCCGGCCAAACAAAAGGAAAAAATCGGCACAGAACGAGAAGTAGTGAGGTTTGAACCTAGAATGCGTGTAGCATTAAATATGGAAAAATACTCTGAAGAAAGACCACAAGTGCGAGGGTCTTGTCTATGAAGGGAGAAGATGAAATAGAGGTACTTTGGTATTATGGGACTTGGACCAGTCTTGGCGAGTTCACAAAGTGAGCGAAAGAAGAAGTCTACTTGAAAATAAAGAGACGGTACCAAAAAGTTCCGTGAAGCTTTTCAACTTTATTTTAACTCCGCTGAAAAAGTTAGGGCAGTCTGTGAAGGATCAATTGAAGCTTGTTTATGAAATGAATGATTTAGAAGCAGAATAAATTCAGTATATAGCTCCCGATCAAGCGTGTGGAAACGATTCCGACTCGTGAAGTTGAAAGAAAACAGAACGTGGTCGTTGCATGTTTATTCTGCACGTATACGGTCATTTGCGTCATAGCAAAACCTTTGTTAAAACTGAATTAAAATCTGTGCGACAGAAACAAAAGGTTTTGCATGATTTCAGTAACTTTAGAGTACTTTATATAAAGATACTTTAGTCTTTGAAGATATATTTGTCAACGTCGGGAATCAAGGGAAACGATCTTGGATGCTGAAAAAGAAAAGCCAAGGGCGTGGGGGTCGAAAAAAAATGAGAACTGTTTTAATATTTAAAGTTTAGCTCCCAGTTTCTGTTCGCCCGCATTAGTGTTCCATCAAACAGACGCTTTAAAAAGTGTCTGTATACATGAGGATAATAATTTTGTTTGATAGTTATACCTTATTGCTAGAGCATTTGCCTAAAATATTCACATCTTTTGACTTTCATTCATAGCAGACAACTCTATATTAAGTGGTCTAGAAAGTTTTGACGCAAAGCCTTATTGGCAGGCTTTCAGTGAAATCACTAACAATTATAAATTAGAAACGTGTTGGGTGTATCTAATAATTTCAGTCGATGTTAAAATTGTGTATAATTTTCTCTGATTCAGCTTCCATTTATATGTTTATGCTGCATCAATATTTAGACGATTCTGTTTTAGCTATGTGACTATTTAAAGGAGATTAGCAGTGATTCAATCGTACGTTCTGGTGCTGGTGCCGGTCAACTGTCAATCGTGAAGTGTGAACTGTAATAGCCATGCGTAACCTCAAAACTCTCAAACGCGCCAATTAAATAATATATATATATATATATATATATGGCCAAGCAAAGTTCACTCCGGGTGTTCACAACCACGTTGGGTTTTTGAATGCTGCTATATAACATTCACAGTAGATTTCCGTGTTTTATGCTTTCTAATGACTCGAAAATACTTCGAATCTATAGCGATTTACGAGTTATAGACTAGATCAACCAAGAAATTTAGAAGAAAATACACCGTCAGCGAATTATGGTCACTGTGATACTGATCAGTGAAGGTCAGTCTGAGAATCTTGGTAGCAGAATATCAAAATCCATAATGGAAACATATTCGGATTTAGCAGTTGTAGTACAGTGTGGCTCGTTAATAGAAAAGAATTAAAGACTAATCAGATCAGTAACTAGGATTCAGCCAGGTTCACGAGTTGCCAATGTTCTGCTTGCTGAACCTTCCCGCCTAATTTGAAGTCAGTCGGCGGAAAAATACCATAAAGAACTGTTCATCAATAAACAGAGGCAAGCGTTTAGAAAAACTGTTTAGAACGAGATATATATACACACGCTGGTAAATTATTTCAGAACATATTTATACCCTAATCACAACTCAACTGCAGTTCCAGCGTAAACTAATGCAGCATTTGGATACATTATCAATCAACCAACTGCAGTTTGTGTTTTGTTGAAGAGTGAAAAAAAGGCAAGGCAGCATTCCGCCAAGCTTTTGGTTATTGTGAAAGAAATGAGATCCTTTATAGGGAAAAAACCTGTGCTTGCCCTGACAGCAACTCATTGAGAAAAAGACTCTGCAACCTCCTCGGTTTCAAAGGAACTGATTAACAGCCCTAACAAAGCGAAGCTCCGTTTCTCCATTACTGAAGGTGACAAAAGTTTGAGCTGTTTTCATTGGCTAGTGGATTTAATCAAGGAAAAGAAGGTAGCAACTCCACACACTATTATATTTTTGTCACATAGTGAGATTATGATCGTTTTGAGCACATTTTTAAGAAGAGCCTTTATAAAAAGCCTAACGCGGGCCAAGCACAAATGTGCACCAATAATCCTACCAGGATACTACCGAACAGCCCACCGGGCGACACTATGCGAACTTCGCACCAACAACCTGGACGATGATGAGAACAGCAGGTTGCATTAGCCTCAGTGCTGACACTAGTGATAGTGATCTCGGCCTTGACGAGGTCATACGTGTGCTCACTGAGCAAACCAAGTCACTGACTTTGTCTCGAGAACAAAGCACATCTAGTGCTGAGAAAAAACATCTGGACAACCTTGCAAATTCGTTTGACGAGGAAGAACGTTTCACCGCAGTCGAGAATGTCAATGAACAGCCTGCGGGTATTGATGGGAAACGCTGGGCCAAAAAATTTTTTCAAGAGAAGTTCAAACAAATATTAGACAAATATGAACGTCCTGGCAACAGTGAGGAGATGAGAAATATCAGGGTAAACCCGGAAATTTGGAGTCTCTTGAACTCGAAAAAGAAAAAAACAGACTTGCAGTTTGCGAATCTGCAACAGTTAGTCCCAAAGGTTGCCTTCACAACACTGCATACGACCAATGAGATTACTGGCAAGTTACTGGGTAATGAGACCCTCATCACTCAGCAGGTAGATTCTAAAGCTGGTTATTGATATAAAAGTTTCTTGTCCAACCATATCGAATATACTGGAACGTGGTCTTTTCGAAAATTATTACAATAAATACAAAAAACCTACGGCTGCAGTGCATCAACTTGGGTCACTATTGAACCAGTGTGACCGGCGAAGTGGCAATGATATTTGTATTTGTTACTTACATTTGGAGCCTTTTGTCGCGATTTATCAATGCTTAGGTTCCCCCAGTAAGAAAAACGAGAAAGCTGAATACTTGTGGAAGCGGCAAAACTAAAGTAAACAAACAACTCTTTCCTCGATCCGAAGAAGTATGTCAAGAACTGCTGAATTCAGCATTCGCATGGAGAGGACGATGATAGACAAGAGTGTGAAGAGGACATGGCACGACTGTTGGCAACAAATGCAATTGCTAATGGGGATGCACCACCTCCACCAATCATTAGTCAAGAACCAGATGGGGCCGAGATTGAACTGGGAGGAAAGCAGTGCAAGTGGTGCAAAAGGAAGACACATTCACGAAAGAGTCACAAAGACTGTCCTTTCAGTACAACCAAGACCAGTAGTGCTCAATGACTTTTTTATCTTTATTGGTGTTTAACTGGGAGGTTTATATGACATGGATCGTGCGTAGTGTTTTAAGCAAAAAAACTATAAGTGGCAGTCAGTTTTTAAAATTTAGAAAGTCTTGACAAGAATTTGACAAGAATTGGGATTCTTTTTGTTTCAATTTCAGTTTAGTTACTTGGCAAAATGTATGTATGAGCCCTGTTGAAAAAATATTATAAGGTCTGTAGTAAGAAATCCACCTACTGATTTTCAGTAGTAACTGTATTGTTAGTGTTGCCATATTGATTAGTCTTGTCAAAAGATGTGATTTTTACTTGCACTGGAATGTGCTGTTTTTGTCAGTACCAAGTTGATATAGTGAGGCAAAGGCAGTGTAAACACTGTTTCTGTAATAGTATTTTGTAGGAAGTAGTGTTCAGACTTTATTCTGAGCCCTCTACCCACTTTAGTAGGCACAAATAATTGTTCTGTACTTGTATCAGCTAGAGAAGTTTAATGTAATGTGATTTGGCATGGATGACTCCCCCCCCCAAACTACAAAAAAAAAGATCTGGCAATATATATTAAAGTGCATATGAGGGCAAATTAGTTTTTGCTGTGATAGAACCGTTATACGAAGTTATTACGATTAGCCGAAAAAATAAATCAAAAATATTACGTTCTACTGGTTTTATCTCACTTCAAAAGTGCGAAAACACGCCACTTTTAGCACCCGTGTTAATTTTGGCCCCGCTGTAAGAGACTGGGACGAAAAAAGGCCGTGACGTCCACCAAGTCTGACCCCTGCGACGATCCATGCTTGTTTTCACGTCTTCTCTTTGGTTTTCAAGGGTTTTCATCGTTTGATTTAAAATGGGAAACCCTTGTCTTGTCGGAACATATAAAAATAGCTCTAAAACGGGAATACAGATGCACGTCATACCGTTTTTGGCGATGAACGGCCAAAAGCCAAACGCAGGTGAAAACGTTGGGTAGACTTCGTGAAGTCCACGCGTAAGGCTTCCTAACTATTCGATCGAGTGGAGTTGCAGAAAAGCGGAAATCAGAGTTGTCAGCCAGGTCAAGACGAAAGGTGAGCTTCGACTATTGATTAACATCCGTAACCTGTGGCAGAAGAAGCGCTTCAAAGACAGTCTCAAAGTCAACACAGAAAATTGGGAGACGCTTGCTGCTGATCGTCCTTCCTGGCGCAGCGCAGTCACCTCGGGAGAAAAGACTGCCGAAGCGAGACGCATCCTGTCAGCAGAACAGAAACGCCACATGCGAAAAACCAGAGCCACCAGTGCCAGCAGCATAGCCCCTACCCACTTCTGTCACGGATTTGTAAACTGTAACAAGCAACAAGAATGCTCTATTCATCAGCAACTTTTTCAAGATCATTATATTAATTGGCCAAGTCAGGGTGACAGTCCCTTGAATGAATATAGCACTCCATTTTTAGCTACTCTGGCTTTTCCTACATTATTTCCAGACGATAAGGAGATCCTACAAACATTGCCTTACCCAAAAATGTCACTTTTGAGGAAAAAATCAAGCACCTGCTCAAATTTGCAGAGAAGAAGGAAAATTCCTGGTATTATCGCTTTGCAAGTCACTTAAGGTTTTCCTACTGGGCTATAAACATGATCCAGCAAAAACAGATTTTGCAACAAACTGGGATATTTTTCAAACAAAATCCATGAGAGCAACATCCAACACTTGAAGAGTTTAGAGAAATTGTACAGCAATTGTTTTGTTACAAAAGTTATCAAGGTACATAACAAAATTTACTGGATGAGATGCGTATTGGTACAAAGCCAAAAAAATTTAAAAGCTGTTATTCAGCAAGTTGGATCACCAACGTTCTTTTTTTTACATTTTCTTCAGTAGATATGCACTGGACTGAACTGCACAGCCTCTTTCAGACTGATACACATAAGAGAGAGACAATCCTGAATAAAAAAGACGGCATAATGTCATTAACAAGCCTCATATTTTGAATGGTTTTATACTGAACGACTGAAAAATTTTATAAAGCACTGGCTCTATAAATCACTTGATGCCAAATGGCACTGGTACAGATTTGAATATCAGTCTAGGGGTAGTATTAATTGCCATGGCGTTGCAAGGCTCAGCAATGATCAAGCTTTATGTAAGCTAAGTGATACTGCTCTCAAAGGATATTTAGCAGATACTTCTGATTATGATGATGATGATGAAATCATTACAGAAGGTAAAGTAGCTGTAAAAACAATTTGGCAGTATGTAGACTGCCTTTTGTCCACCTGTCATTCAAATCCTCCAGACAATGGACAGTGGATAAAACCTACAGTTCATCCCTGTCAAATTAGCTACACTGATATTAGTAATATTGATGACGACTATATTGATCTATTGCATATGGTTCAAAGGCATACTCGATGCAGTTCAAGCTATTGATTGAGAAAGGAAGGAAGTGGAAGTGAGCTAAAATGTAGATTTGATTTTCCAGTTGAACAATGTGATAAAACAGACTTGAAATTTGTGCAAGTTCACTCAAAGGATAGCACATCAAAATACAAAGTTCAAGTGGTTTCAAAAAGGAACGATCCAAGAGTTAACAACAATCAACAGTTCAGCTTCATGGATGGAGAGCAAACTGTGATATTCAAGTAATCATTGATTATCAAGCTTGCATAGAATATTTTGTAAAGTATGCAGCAAAATGTGAGGAAGGTCAAATCTTCTCAAACAAACATTCAGCGATATTGTGTACAACTCGTCGAGAGACACAAATGCTGCAACAATGATAAGAAAAACTGTCATGAAACAAGGCCTCCAGTGCGACGGCTGCCAGCGGTGGCAACACCGTAGGTGTGGGACCGGTGTCACCCAACAAGATTACCGTGAGGCGGTGCGGTATGGCAACGAAATTGACTGGTGGTGTTATCAATGCCCTGAAGAGCTATTAGCGATGCCGCTTCATGCCAGTACCCCGGCAATGGAATCCATGGAGACCTCAAACCCTCCATCCCTAACACTTGAATCTTACAATGGGGCATACAATGCAACAAATCCAAACACAGCAGTAGAGGTCCTAGCACAATACAAAGCATGCACTACAGACACTACCAGCTGCACACCCAAGAAAAAATTGAAAACTGCTGATGCACAAGAGGCCCAAGCGGTGGCTCATGCAGAAGAAATGTTTTACAAGAATGTGGCAGGTTGCAGCACGGACAGTAATGACACTAACTAAAAATTAACCGCGAATCACTGAAATTGAGAATTTTATTTTTTGTCGTAAAACTCTTGGCTGTACATAATTGTGCTGTATTATTATGTGACATTTCTTATAATCAAATTTTGTTTTCCTAAATTGCAATATTAACATAACATGTCACAATTGAGCACTAATTTGCAGTACAGGTGGTAAATCAAGTTACAATCACGCAAACCTTTTCATATCTATTGGTTTTATAACAATAACTTTTATATTGAAAACAAAGAAACAAGTATGGTTGCAGTAAATATGAACTGTTCCATGAAACCAGTTATAAAGGTGAATATTCTAAACTTTTATACAAGACAAAACAAAAATATTAGTGCGATAGTTATAATTTTTTAAGACGCAGTAACCTATGCAATAACCCCATTGTACCATTCTGCAAAACACTGGAATGCAGTTCTTCGCATGCTTTGTTTGATTTGTAAAACGGTGGCTTAACTCCTTTGCTTCAGCCCCTGGACCAATGCCTAAACAAGCTGTTCAAGGACCTTGTACAACGAAAGTACCAAACCTGGTTGACCAATACATGCCAGCAGCAAAAAAGAAAGCTCCTTCCTGAAACCTTGTTCTCAGATGGATCGACGATGCATGGTCTGAAATCTCCCTGACGATGGTCCACAAATCATTTAAGAGCTGCGGTATTTCAAACGCCTTGGATGGCACCAAAGACAATGAAGTGCACCAACAGGGGATTGGCACCGAAGAATTGGAAGACAACAATGAATTTGAGAAAGAATTCGAGATAGACAGCGAGCCAGAAGATGAGTAAACAACAAAAACTTCTTCCAACCAAACGGCTCTTTTTAGAGCCACCAAATAAATAAAAGATAGTGATCAACATGTACTTCAAATATGTTTCTGCTTTGTCAAGAGTTTATAATTCATCTACAAGCCGAAAACACCGGGCTTCAAACCAAAAAAAAATTTGACGGGGTAATATTTTTCAGGAAAGTCAACGACCCAGGTAGTATTGTAAGACGCAATACCTCGAAGGAGGTCATTCAAGCGCTAAAAAAGAGCTAAGCTAAGTATATGATCATGACGGTGTGCGATCTAAATAGAGATATAATGGTTTAAATTTTTCTGTTTATAGTTACTTAGTACTGATAGTTGTAAAGGTTCCAGAACGGTCACAAGATGAAATCGCGGTTGAAAATGCTCACGAAAATTGTACCATATATGATTGTGTTTGCCATTACGGAAGAATATGTTATGTTATTTATTTTAACTCAAATTCAGTTTATGTCTTTGATTGCAAGCTCATTTCAGTTGCTTCTCCACTTGTGCCAAATTCATTTTTTAAGCAATATTGGATCCACACTTCTCCAACATACAACATATTTACATATCATAAACTGTATGACAATGGATAACCTAAGAATTGGTACACTAAATTGTAAAGGACTGTCAGATGAGAAGAAAAGAAGAGATGTTTTCAATTGGCTCAGACAAAAGAAACTAGACATTTATTGTTTACAAGAAGTTCATATTAACAAGAGCCCAATCGAACAAGCAAGATGGGAATCTGAATGGGGCTACAAAACAATCTTTAGCAGTTTAAATAACTCAAAATGCGGCGTTGCGATTCTTTTGAACAATGCCTTTGAACATAAAATTCACAACATTATTAGCGACTCTTTTGGGAGATATGTGATTATAGACATCTCTCTTAGTAATCCCTTTTGGACAGATGTGCTAAAATCATGGGCTGAATACATAAATAATCCTAGAACTGCAATCAACTTTTTAAAACAACCTTTGTGGAACAATCTAGACATCACCATTGGTAAAAAACCAGTTCTCTGGCCAAACTGGGAAGCTAAGGGCATTCGCTTTATAAACGACATAGTTGACGATTCAGGACAATTCCTAACCTTTGAAGCAATCAATCAAAAGTTTAACTTGAACTGCAATTTTTTGGAAGCATATAGCATT
>JAOBYE010435531.1:0-13904 GCA_025403585.1 Parazoanthus swiftii | reverse complement strand
TCTACTTGATCAATTCCTTATTTCTCATTACCTGTTTTATAATTTTGTTTGAGTTTTGTGAGGAGAAGTTAGATGTTTAAAGGGTTAAGGAACTGGGCCTAAGAGTTTGAAAATTTCTAGATTTAAAAGCCCACACTATGTTGATCTTAACATTTTCATATTAATTAAAATTATGATAAATTGAAACTCAAATATACCATGCATTAATTACAAGCAGATAAAATATGTTACAATTCCAGAACTTGTAAAAGAGTGAATATAAGTTGGTTTTATCTGTAAAGTTTAAACTAACACTCATTAACCTCAATTTAAAACTGTCAAGAAGGCACATTTTAAGACGCAACATGATATTGTGCAAGTTAAGAGGTTTTCACATTTTCTCGGGGGGGGGGCTGGGCATACCTACCAACTCGTACACCTTGGTGTTATTTGCATGCTTGAAAAACCAGATGTTTTTCATACATTTTTACAAATCCCACACTTCGTTGGCTCAATCAGTCATCTTCTCGCTCCTGGCATTCTTTATGACGTTGTCACGATAGAGAGTTACCAGGGTGTGTGCCTGTGTGTGTCGGAGGGAGGGGGATTCAGCCCCCAATGCTTTTTCTGAAGTTGCTCTCTGTACCTTTAAAACCACGTCTGTGGTGTGCTGTTTTCTGTTCATCACTACCAACATTTAACTTTTACGTTCTGCTGTTCAATAGCGTGATTTAAAGCATTTTTAGGCAGGTCTCTCTGGTCGACTTCTGATAACAGAAAAATTATGTCATTCAAAAATTTAATAAAAACCTTGGTCACCTGATGTAATATGTATCATTCCTGGGTCTTGGACGGTACTTGTGATTATCATAAAACACAAATCAATATGATAATTTAATATAAAGTTACTTTTCTGTTCAAGTGCTGCTTCATTCTTGTAATCTTTAGCATTGCAATTTGCAAGCTTAGGCAAATTTCTAGCGGTTCTAGAAGCCAACAATTTCCGAGGGAGCATGCCTCTGGACCCCCTAGAAATACTGCGCCCAAGACGCTCGCTGTCTGCTCATATCCCCTCCCCCCTCCCCCATTAAAAACATTGCTCCGTGGCACTAGTCACACAGATTCAAATTCATCGTTGATGAGTTGTAGTTCAGAAGAATTCGAAGAGCTTATGAGTAATGATCTCTTTCCAAATTGAATACATGCCTTTCTTTTCCATAATTTAACTGTGTATGCAATTAACTGTGCATAAACATTCTCGTGAGCAGTAAAAATAAACCTGGATATTGATTGGTAACCGTTCCATAAACAGTTGGTGGGTAAAAAACGATTTTCAACTCAATCCGAGTTTTCTATGATCTCTCTTGGGACGAGGATTTCAGCAAAAAACAAATACACTGGATACCGGAAGTCAAACGCTTTTTTAAAAAATTCAGCCAGCTGATATTTAATATTTATAGATTTCCTTTTGGCAGGAAAACAACCAAATGCCTTTATTTCCTCTAATTGTTCGCTGGTTTGATCTAACCGCCCTATAAACATATCAGAGATCGTTATCGCTGTCACATGACTGGTCCTGATCTGGGCTTCTGAAATACACTAATAGTTTTCTATTTTAGTGAGTTAGCTTAGCCAAAGCCCCAGCTGCTATCTATAGAAGCCCTACAACATATATAGAACGGACAGGGCGGAGAAACAATAAACATGCTGTTTACTAAGTTTTTTTGCGTATTAACAAAGATATGTCGAAATTTCAAGTGTCTAGTTTTGCTACCACGGCTGTAAACTTGTGACAAAGCACAAACAAGTAGCATGTAACAGCTGAGAGAAATTAGGAAAATTGCTATAGTTTTTTCTGCTGACCAAGAAACTGATTATCTTTTCCAAAGTTGAAACTATTTCTATAAAAATCCGCCTTAAAGTTGTTTGACACTTTTAAAATTCATATATTTATTTTTGTCCACTGGTGTCACTTTTACTTTTAGCTCGGAAGTCCAGAAAAGCGAGAAAGCTGTTTTTCCGCTCTGTCTATAGAAGGTTTCAGTATTTGGGGACAAAGGCTGAATGTTTTTATTTTTTCAAGATCGTAGTCTCAAGTGTTAAAGTTTGTAATTATTTTTCATTGCAGGGTTGTTTAATTTGTATGCCAAGGGATTCTGGTTACTTGTTGCAGAAAAGAAATGTTCAATTCACAGCTCAAGAATCATGGATAAAATTAAATGCAAAGGACATATTCACAATATTAAAGGTCAAAATTGACCGAAACAAAATAAAGTGGGAAAACACGCTTCATCTATTCACTTTTCATGGAAAATAAAAATGGCACGGAAACCCTGATACTCTTTTTTAAAAGAACAAATAAAGACTGGTTGAGCATGAGGAGGCCATATTAACTACTTATTAACCGAGAGAGAGGTCTGTACGGGAAATATCAAACTGAGGCCCGAGCGACACCGAGGTTAATGTGTGAAGTCCAAAGGTTGGTATTTCCCGTAAAATGAAGAACGAATATCGAGGTTAATTGTTGGCGAATGGAGTGAGGCAGTGAAAAATGTTCCTGTCATCATTGAGAGTTTTTGTCCTTCTATGTATGTCGATTTTTGTCCGGATCTTCTCATCCGAACGGGTTTGTTGGTCTATTTGACGCCACCTGCGCAAGGGTTTGTGGGGTATATTTGACGCCACCTTTTCTGTACGTTTTCCTTGCGGAAGTGTTTAACAGGGAGTTGATCGCTTTAGTACCGAATCTCGAAGTCGACAATGTATGTTTATAAGCTTCGCAAGTTTGTTTTTCAGTCACGCAGTACTAAGTGTCTGTGATCACGTGGAATTCGCATATGAACAACGTATACATCGATATAATTAAACTGACTATGACCCGGCAGCACTTGCACAACCACGTGGTTAATTCTAGTAAGTATCGGCCTCACCGTTTTATTGACAAGATTCTTACAAAACAAAAACAGTGAACTTCGAACTCGGTACACATCGTCAAAATACAAAGTGGAAAAATACATTACTAAAGCCTTGGCCACTAACGATGCAAATTTGGACTCTCAAACTGAATTTTGTTAACTTGCGCTTGGTTTGATTCTTCACTTGCTTGGACGCAACGATGACGAACTTGCATCGGCTGACTTTCATCGATTTGCTTCTCCCTTTATATTCATACTTTTCTTTATGTCAATAATTGTTTGCCGAGAACTACAGCTACCGCAATCTCTCTTGTGTGCCCCCCTTTTCTAATAAGCACCCTGTCTAAAGCTTCAAGTTTCTAATAATTAAGCCCCCTCTCTACTAAGCCCCCCGTGTCCCGATCCACTTTGCTTAAGTTCTTTGGCATTCTTTATCTCAACATCTTTTTGCAGTGTTATGTTGTTGTTCATTTGAGCTAGGTAACGTTTCAGTTTTAAAAGCATAGACGGTTTGGCACCCAAGACTGTATCAAACTTATTGCATTCTTGAGGCATTTTTTCGACCGGTTGGGTACTCGCTGTCGCCGCATTCAGTTTTGGATAGGCCGCCAAAGCCTTGTACCTACTCGATACCTTAGTACCCTATTGACGTCATGAAAGATCGAGCTCGACATCCAAAGTATTTTTGACATTTTTACGTCGGTATGCCGATTCATTTTCCTGTTATAGCATTTCAAAATTTGACTAACTCAGTATATTTCCCAAATTTCACGAAAACAATGAATTTATACAGATATAAATATTGATACTACCGTAATAAGTTTTTAAACGATCTCAATATTAATGATTTTAATAGTTATAATAATAAAAATTAATGTGTATATGAACAAGTAAGGCCACAATTGTCCATCCTAGAATTTGAAACAAGTTCTTACTTTGAGAAATTCAGTCAAACAATGATTTCTTAATCTTAAATTAATTAAAGTAATTAAAGTAACCCATTTTCAGGAAAGGGGTCTCATGTAATGGCCCCAGCTGAGGTCTGGATTTGGCGTCGGCCTTATTTTCAGCTTGCCTAGTGCCAGTGGCAGAGCTCTGTGAGACCCCTTTCCTGTTAACGCGTTAGATATATATGATATGCAAGTGCACAATGGTTCCGAATAGTGGAATATGCTTATATAACAGTACAAATAAACAGGCAATGCCCACCAGCAACAAACGTGATTTTTGTTTAGAAAAAAAGAACCTGTTTAAGAATCTAAATATCCTAACTTGCCAGTTAAGCACCATTTTTTTTAAAAAGAATCTATTTAGGCCAAATTGAAAAAGCGTAGCTTCCGATACGCGGGTTTTTACTGTAAATCGTGTAATATCGAGTAAAACTGAGCTTACAGGAGTAAAATTATGGAAAAATCATAATTATACAAACAAAGATAAGTGTTTTGAGGGGCGACAAAATCTGTGAGTAATTGTTCGAATCAAGGGGTCCAAATCTTCTGGTCTATAAGCAGGTGCACCCGATCTGTGTGCCAGCTTCTCTATAGGAGGCGGGTGGAAGCCTGTGTTTAAGAGTAAAAGGAAAGAGTTTTAAGTTAGCTCAAGCCCGGTCAGTGGCCTGAACTCTTCATTCTGAGTTTACTGGGAAATTTTCATCTAGGCGAACGGACTGGTTCGGTAGGAGAGATGAAAATCTGCAATGTGAAAACGTAAACTTTAACAAGACTTCCTCCATATTAACAAGCCCTTACACTCATATCATCTACATCTACAATGATTACCCACAAGATCCTACAATGGACATATGTGAGCTAGCTCAGCCTAAGAATAAGACCACTTTCATAAAATGTCCCCGATGGCCATAAGCAAAAAACTCAAGTCGAGTCAAGTTCCAAGTTGTCATGCATTTGCGTTTGTTCTGCCTTTCTGGCCTCGACTCAAATTTTTGTTCATGGTCACTGGGGCGTCAGTTGCCAACTGGGCCAAGCTCTCGACCGAAAATTAGCCTGTTGTTGCCGGGCACACGGTTCGTTTTTACAGCATTAACGGAGCGCAGGCGCTACTTCTATTTCACATTGTCCGCTTCTTGTCTAAGTTGTGCATAAGTCGCTCGTATACCGCCGGAAGAGACTAAAAACGGCTTAGTGGATCTATATCTAATTTCGTAAAAATTCTCTCAAGCGCGAGTCTTTATTCACGTATCTAGAAACAAACCCACTGAACCGTTGTACGACTCGACCGGCGGCACAGCAAACAAACAAAACTGCCGCTAAGACTCTCGCCGCTGAACCGAGGACATTAAACAGAACTACAGGCGCCTGTATTAACGTTATCGACAAGCCCAAGATTTGACTCTGAATATGACTTCAAAAGTCAGTAGCAACTACCAATAATCCTTCTCGAGACTACATGTACATTCGCTCGGGCGTTCAGTCTTTTCACTGTATTGATTAAAGCTGTATATTCATACGGTCTTAAATCTAATTTAGTTGACTGACATATTGAAACAAAGAACAATATCTGTTTGAGCAACTCAGCGTGGCCAAATTTATGCAAACTAGCTTTCTAGAATCGGTCCATTGTTTTGTTTTCTCAAGGGAATAATTAGTTATTCAACTACGTAAGCATGTGGGCTTTAGCTAAGTCTGGCTTGAGCCCGGAATAATTAATGATTGTAGTCGGCCTTATTCTTGATGTTTGTGTGAATTTTACGTTCGCTTTTAAGAGTCGTGGTCCTCTTTTTCGAAAAAAACTGGCTTTGGAGTGTAGTTTAACGAAGAAATGGAGCGGAATTCGACGAAACGAAAGCCTAACTTTACAGAAGGTGAAAATTTATTCCTGATCGATCAATACAAACTCCACAAAGCGGTCTTGTCTTCCAAGCTCAACAGCAGCGCTATGTTGAACAACGAAAAGTATCAGATATGGCAAAAAATATGTGGCGCACTAAACAAGAGAAACCCTCACACGATCAGAACGGTTGAAGAAGTAAGAAAGAGGTGGAAGAATATGGTTTGCAACGCCAAGAAAGAGGCTTTACTCTTTAAGCGCTCACAAACAGAACAAGGTCAGTTTGCTTATGAGTATTCTATGGTCTAGCGTCGCAAGTACTGAAGTAGGTCGCTTTCAATTTTAGTAGTTTCCTGTTTTTGTCTCGCAAAATGGATTTTGGCGTTCGAATGAGAACTGATACTGAATTTTTCTTTCTTTATGTGTAGTTGTTAGATATAAGCTTAAATTCTATGAGCGTACTTCAACTCTCGTCTTTCAACACGCTGAACTTCTACAGAGCGAAATATGATATTTCGTGACACGTTTGTATTTTGAAAACGTTTCCCGTGACAATATCTATCTGGTCTTATGCGATCCGTGGTTACTGCCAAAACACTGCTTGTTTAATTTTGGGTCAAAAAAACATAAACAGCTTGACGTATCCACGAGGTCAAGACGAGATGAACAGGACCAAACAAGGCTGTATGTATTCGAGTGTGATGTTTTTCAATATTTGGGTTACCGTCAATTTTTCAGCCAGTCGACGAGAAAAAAATGCGCTAAAACTGCTTTACGAAAAAAACTTTGGAAATAATTCATACCGGTTACTGTCCAAAGGGTTCCAAACAACTTAAGACTAACTATTATAGTACTAAGATAGCGTCGAAATAAGGTTGATAGTTCAGATTTAACTCTTTTGGTCTCAATAACGCTGGGGCCAGTTTTTAAATCAACATTCAAACAATTCGCCCATTCGCTAAACTAGATCAGGTACGCTCACTTCTAGAAAAGGACCACAAAACAATAATAAAACACTATGAGCAAGCAGAGTCTTCACAGCACGACCCAGCACAGCCGTAGCACAAAGAAGTCTTTCAAATTGGGGAGCCAACGCAGCTACCAGAATCCTTTTCGTAACTAGTTCTGTTCACCAAGTTACGGCTGTTGTTTGTTTTAAACAGTTTCGAAAAGGATTGTGGTAATTGTAGATGTAGTAAAGAAGTTGGTCGCCAAGCAATTGTGCTTTTTTTGGCTCAGTTCGCTGCTGCTGCCATTTTTTAATAAACATGTTGATAGACTCACTGACCCATTTAGCTCTTTCAGACGCATAATATTTGTTAGTCTGCAGCCCATTTTTATACCAGACAAACTAAAAATATTTGCCTAAAACGGACCAGACGAATTAGAGCGCCTGTGTGGTACAGAACATCCAATGAAACTGAAACATAGCTCAACATAGCACTCACATAATTGCTCATTTTTAACTACTGTTTGTATATTTATGAAAGATCGTACATGTATTTTTATCAATAATTCCCCGAAGTGGTGGGACTATCAACTGATAGATTTCCTATCGTCAGGTACCGACACTAAGGAGAACAGTTTGTGTAGCATGTACCAAACTATTGAATAAAAACCGATGAATTTTGTCTGACAAAAACAGAAGCAATATCATTATTCCAAGTTTAGTAGTACACATTCTTGTCGCGCGCGAAAGTTTTATTGAACAAAGCAGGCTGGACGCTCGACAGTTTTCTCTTATGTTTCAAAAGCTGCAGCGTTGAAGCTGAAAATAAATCCTTTATGTTTGCATTCGAACCTCCCCGACAGTGGAAGAGTTTCAGCATACGAAACAGACGCATTTGTCTCGTATCATAGATGAATGCTTTTTTTTGGACTAAACCCGGCAAATTCTTAATAAGTAATTCTGGGCTATCCCATCGACATTTCGAAAGAATTCGCTCGGCGAAAATTTTCAGTTCCGTCAGTTAACGTTCCCACCGAAAATAACGATCACATCGAAAGTAGTGATAAAACTATTCTTTTCAAATTGCTGGTCACAAAAATGTCTTATTCGTGTGTGCCTGATAATCTGTAAGACCGAGTCAAGAAGATAATCGGTACAAGAACAAAAAGATTTTTTTTTCTTGAAAGTTCTCAGTGCCAGATCATGACAAACTCTTAACTCTCTAATTTTGTAGGTGGCAAGGGAAGCAAAGCACATTCCAAACTTTCAACTGTTACTAAAAAGATCGTCGAGCTAAAGGAAGATTTTGCTACTTTGCACGGCTCAAGCGACACCAGCGCGCCAGACGCGCTCGCCTCCCCGCCTGACGGCACCGTGGAGGTTGTTATACCAAACGGACAATGCGTCGTTATCAAAACTGAAGAAATTGATGAGGATGGGGAAGATACTTCATTACAGACAGAACAACAGGGATCAGAACCGGAAATCAATCACGCTGCGGTTACTGAGGCGCAAGCACGTGCAGCAAACTCTCATCTTGCAGAAAACGGGTTCCCGACAATGGCAGCGGCAACTGAGCCAAGTATGACGTCATCTAGCATCACGCCGGTTGTCTCAACAACACAGAAAAGTTTGACGTCGTCTTCCCAGTTTGCTGTAGAAAACCATCATTTGTCTTCACCAGTCCCTTTAGAAAGCGCGGATGGCGAAAAGCAGCTGGAATCTAGAGTCGAAAGAGAAACTTTTGCTGGGTTAAGTAACGTTACTAATTCACGCATTGCCTCAAAATTGCTTGAAAACAGCCGTGCAACCAACATCGAAACCGTAAAAAACAATAGAGATATTACCCCTGTCCATAGGCAGCCTCTTCCTCAAACTGCTGTTTCTACATTGGGGCTTTCACGGGCAGCCCAGCGCAAGCGACCTTTGTTCTCGAGAGTGTCACATTCCCACATAACGCAGCCCAAAAAAGTCAGGCTAAATGCTCCGGTAAGTTATCGCCAGGATACGAATGGGATTAATTTGGACATGGACTCAAAACAGGTTGAGAAAGAGCGACTCGTTATTGAGACACAAAGACTGGCGTTGGATAAAGAAAGGTTGGCGGTAGAGAAAGAAAAGCTTTCCATGAAGAAAGAAAGGCACGCGTTGGAGAAAGAAAAGTTATCGCTAGAGAAACAGAAACTATTTCTGGAAGTTCAACGATTAAAACATGAGTTGCAGCAGATAAATGGAGTAAAGAGCAAACACGATATAAAAGAAAATGCAATGATTGTGTAAAATACGGTTAATTGAGTGGCTCTACACCCGGGCCAACTCCGTTTTTCGGTTGTCATGGTTACTTGTGTGGCTACGGTGTTACACCCTATTCTCCGTTGATTGGTTGTTAGGAATACTTATGGAGTCATTATAACCAGGCGTACTCCATCAGTGGTTGTCAGGTGTACTTGTCTTTACATAAAGTCAAGTATTCTTCGGTATTGAATCGAGTTTCATTTTGAGCTGTTTGAACTTGAGTTTAATAAGGGAAAACATTAAAAGATTTTGATATTTATTTGTTGTCTTCTACTTGATTTTTCGTGACCCTAGCTAGTGGGGTGGTGGAAGGTGGGAGTTTTGATGAACGTCCGCTCCAAAGAACTGTGTGATTGTAAAATTAATTGTTTCGGAATATGCACTTTTTACGCAATTTTTTTTTCGCGTTTCTTTTGCACCTTCAAACTGCGCATGTAAATCTGCTGCAATTTCAGTGAAATTTGAGCGCGAGAAAAATAGCAATGTTTTGAACGCGACAGATTTTCAGAAATATATGCCAAAATGATATATCAGCGCGGACGCAGCAAAATCAGCGACCCAGGGGCAACTCGTCAGCTTCCATACAAATGCTTAAAGGCTTGCTAGGCGAACCATGGAAACCATGGGCACATCTGCTTTTGTAACGCCAGTAGTTCGGGTTCAGGAAATAAGAAAAAGGTTGAGTGGAGCCCGTACCATCCGGACATGGGTTTACAGAGAAGATGAGTCGTATTCAGCTCTCTTGCTAACGCTGCTGCTCAAAAAACTGTTGCGTCGCGCTAAAGTTGCATTCAAATTTGTTGAAGTTGCAGATGGAGTTACATGCACGCATGCAGAGTGAACGCAAGAACAATTACGTCAAAAATTGCCAATGCAAACGGGCAAGAGTTTTTGGCACGTGAAACACCAGTATCTTGGCTTCTTTCCTTGAACCGTTTTCATTTTATACCACTTAGAGTTAAAGTCCCCCGGATAAAAGCCCCTCCATTATAAAACTCATTCAAAACCCCTTATGAACTTGTACTAGCCCAAGACTTAACGGTAGTTAAATAAAAACATACAGTTCGTGTGATATCTGATCTGACTATGGCTGTAAATTTTACCACAATACCTTGCGAACCCAATGCATTCAGTAGGCATAGAGAAAACCATACACTTTTGCGATAGGTAAATGTTCTAGTCGCCATCTTTTTTAGTACGGTCATTTGTCACAAAATCAATTTAAAACCATATCACTATTTCCTTTGTCGAACCACTACATGCCCCAGCGCATTCGTCCTAGCTGCTGCCGGAAGGCTCCCATAAAAAAAGTATCCTTGGAAGCGTTCGCATTGTCTGGATTACAGAGGGGACAGTATTTGAAGGCGCTTCAGGCCCGGCGGAAGCAGTTCAGAGTTGGTCCGGCTAACTGAAGGCGCGAGTACACTAGGGGGGTTCGGGGACATGCTCCCCCCGGGAAAATTTGAAAATTAGCTTGTCTGAAAACGTATTTCCTGGGTTTAAACGCCATTTAAAGCAAAATCAGTGTCGAAAACTAGTAAAACATTGCCCATTTTTCTCAGACTTTAGGCAGTTTGTTGAACTTGACGCATTTGTTGGTGAAAAAACTAGTGGGGGGGCACGGGCCCCCCCCCCAGCCCTACCCCTTGCTACGGCCCTGAATATACTTTTACGATAGGTAAATGTACTAGTCGCCATCTTTTTTGGTACGGTCATTTGTCACAATTAAAATCAATTTAAAACTATATCACTATTTCCTTTGTCGAACCACTAAGCATGCCCCAGCGCATTCGTCCTAGCTGCTGCCGGAAGGCTACCAAAAAAAAAGTATCCAAGCGTTCACATTGTCTGAATTACAGAGGGGACAGTATTTGAAGGTGCTTCAGGCCCGTCGGAAGCAGTTCAGAGTTGGTCCGGCTAACTGAAGGCGCGAGTACACTAGGGGGGTTCGGGGACATGCTCCCCGGGAAAATTTGAAGTTTAGCTTCTCTAAAATGCACATTTGTAAAAAGTTCACAATTGTTTTAAATTGAAAAAAGTGCGGCCAAGTTCAAAAATTGGTCCGGCCATGGCCGAACCAACCGGACCGGTTCTGCCTGGCCTGTGCTTATAATCTATACCAGGAATCGTTTCGAAATAACACGACAAGAATAATGAACAAGGAAAGCACGAGTGTTGAGTCATTACAGGGCCGTAGCAAGCCTTGGAAAACTGGGAGGCACAACCGAGCGCTGAAGACACGAGCCTTCTAGGGGAGTCGAGGAGCTTCCTCACCCGGGAAATTTGAAAGCGTATTTCCTGGGTCTTAAACGCCATTTGAAAGAAAATAGTAAAAGATTTCCCGAAACAGTAATAGCCACAAAAGTTGGAAAAACTTGGGGGTCACGGATCCCCCGGCCCCTCCCCTTGCTACGGTCCAGCATTATGACCGCGGTAGACTACGAGCAGTTTCTTCCTTGTCCTCAGATATGAGTATAACAAATGACCGAGCGGCGAAGCTGCGAGTGAGTTGGAGAGCAACGGCAAGCCGCGAGGATTGCTCGGCGCAAAGGCTTCGTCGCTTGATGTTTGCGTCTGAGGAAAAGGAAGAAACTGTTCGCAGTCTATGACCTTGGATATTCTATTTTTAATTTTTTTTTTCAGTTTCAGAGTTCAGCTACGCTAACAATTAAAAACTCCGCAAAACTTACAAAAAAGAGGAAGCAACTAAATTCAGATGGTACAGGCGTCTAATACTTTAAGCAACTGGAAGTGTAAAATCACTGATATCTTTGCGCGTTAGAAAATGAAGCGGATGGCACATAGAACAGAGCCGGAAATGTTATGTGACATGGGGGGATGCGGGCAGAGTCATTGCAAACAAGCGCACATGCTTCCCCGAGAATTATGACAATTTGCGTACTACGATCCGCTGTTTCTTGCATTTTGGTGGTGTTTTCATATAAGTTTTAGGTTAACCAGGATTTTTTTCAACGGAGACAGTCAGTTTCATTAAGTTTACAAAATGCTGTATATGAACAATGTTGTTTGGTTATGACGTATTAGAAGTGCGTTTTCCCGTGCAGGCGACTTGAATAGAGATTCGTCAATCCAGGGTCCCTGCATGCCACCATCGTGGATAAATGTGAGGGGTAAAAAAAGTACTTGGCCCGTGTGTTTGCGTCACTTGTAAAAACCAAGCTTAGGCTTACATCTGCGCCTCTTCAGGGTCAATTTTTAGTAAACCTCCGTCTCTGGTAACGCAATGTCGAGTGCCTTCTGAAGTCGAAATGTTACACCATCTGCAAAACAAAACAAGCCCGGAAAGTTAAGCATAAATGGCCCATTTACGATGATGTTTTTGAAAAACGCTACTGTCACATGACACTATTCTTGGCTTTCGGTTTCTCTGTAGCAAATTAACCTTTAATGCTTCACCGCTCAATAATGTTGGTGTTTCTCTTTTGTTTCCGACTTGTGTTGTATAAAGAAGAAGATAGCATGTAACTCGCTTTCTTTTAGCTTTACCCGTTGTGAACTGAGAAACGGAGTCCCGCTTGGTTGAGGCTAAAGTGGACGTTTGGCCTCTATTGACCAACAGAAACTTACAGCCGAAGCTAAAGCGGGCCCATATAAACTAATTCCCCCTTTGAAATAAAAGCCCGTCGTTACACTACCTATGTGCATATCTATGCTAAACCGAGGTAAGATGCCTCTCACTTTTCTTGCACAATTTGTGTTCAAAATCCCCACCCTGGGGCAAGATAAAATAGTTCAATTTTAAGAAACTTTGACCAGCTGCGCCATAAATATATTATTGGTCAGAATAAGGTGAAATATCAAATGCACGCGCATTATTTCTTTATGTTTTGTTTGCGTACGCTTGTTTGTTTGTTTGCAAACATTTGCTTAGTTTCCGTTTGTGTTTGTTTTCTTCACCTTTCCGGCGTGTTTTATTGGAGTCGTTAAATGCTTGAAATTATTTTTTAGTTGATTTTCCAGGCCCGTAGCCAGGATTTTTGTTTAGGGGTGCAAATTTCGTAAACTTGGACTCTTAAAAGCCAAATTAATGGAATAAACACACTTACGGCCGTTTTTTTTAGTCGTTTCGACTTACGGTAACACCAACTGTTACGATCAACCTATTCTGGCTTCTTCCTGGTCTTATTGAACCTCCAAATGCGGACCTTTTGGGGTCCATGGGGGAGTGCGTACGCACCCCACGCACCCCCCCCCCCCCCCTCCTGCCTACGGGCCTGTATTCACCCACTTAGTGGGTGGCTCCGCCTAGAATGTTCTGCAATTGGTCTGGGACTTAATGAGGCCGAAAGTAATTCTCAATTGTAGAATTGCACACATTTTAGTAGACTGCGAGCAGTCTCTTTCTGTTCCTCAAAATCAATCAAGGAGACGCAAAAATCGCAGTCTCTCGCCGAATCGCGCGCTGCTTCGCCGTTCGAGTTTTGTGTCTCCTCGATTGATTTTGAGGAACAGAAAGGGACTGCTCGCAGTCTAACATTTTGGGAATCAAATTGGCGATCAGTTGCTGTTTCAGCATATATTTCGAGAAACGAGTTGTTGTTTTCTGTACAATTCAAATACTATACATATCTCCAACCTGAACCCCTCCGCCCTAACATTCATCCCTCTACTTACTGACAACGTTCCAGTACCACTGGGGTACCACATGTTTATAACGCACCAGCACAAAGTACACAGGCACCCCAGAGAGGATGAGTAGCAGCCAGAAGAACGACTCCAGGGGGGCCTGTGAGAAGGGGCCCACCACCAGATAGATTGACACCAACACCATTATCAAGGCCGAAGGAATAACCAGCCAGGCCTAGGCGGAAAAAACAAACATGCTGCAGGTTACAAAAATCATCACAGCTTTGTAATAGCACTGAAATAAAAATAGTAATGTACTACTACTACTACTACTACTACTACTACTACTACTACTACTACTACTACTACTACTACTACTACAACTACTACTA
>JAOBYE010435530.1:11301-26277 GCA_025403585.1 Parazoanthus swiftii | reverse complement strand
ATGTGTTTAAAATCAACCTAGAGTCAGCCCAGATGTCAAATTGAAAGCTGGCGTGCCAAAAAATATTAATACCGGTTGACCAACACACATTAATTACAGCTTTAGTGAAAATACAGTATTTGCATCAAATTGAAATTCATTTTGTTCAGACAAATAAATTTGTTAGTTTTTCGTCCAACTTTTCTAAAGGAAGGCAGGTGACTTTTAATGCAGTTAGTGTTTTAGTTGTGTCGGGTTTTTTCGATACAGTCCGTCGTCATAGAACAAGGTTTGTTATTTCGCTTGCAGTATTGTCTCAAACTACACAAAGATGCAGTATAATAGAGTCTTTAATCGCTACAGTTCGCATATTAATGTGAAAGCTAATTTCGATAGCAGTTAATTGACAAAGTGATAGCGACATATTGTTTTTACCATGAAAACCACCGCAAGTTTTAAAGAGTTTGGACTTTCAGGGCCGCTTTCATAATACGTCTTAATGGCCATAAACAAAAATTTCAAGTTGAGGTCAAGTTCAAAGTTTTCATACTTTTATCCTTTTTTGCCTCGACTCAAAGTTTTTGTTCATGGTCACCTGGCCGTATTATGAATCCTTTTTCCCTGTACCTTTTTAGGTATTTTGCACGTTTTTGTAAATATATTTTTTAAATTGATTTTGGTTCATGTTTGCATGTCTGTTTTTTGCACGCGCGTTGTTTGTATGTTTTGTTTGCATATGCTTGTTTGTTTGTTTGCTTGTTTGTTTGTTTCAGTTTTGCTAAAATTTTGTTTGTGTTAATTTCTCATTGTTATCTAACGTGTTTTGACGTCTCTTTGATTTGTTTTTTTAGATTTTTTCGACGTTTTTCGGCTGCAGTCGACATTTAGGGGTGCAGACGAATGTCTGCTTTTTGACGTCACAAAAGTGCTTGTGTCAGCATATATAACAAAACAAACATAACCTTTTTAAAACGGTATTTCGTAGAGGTCAGTAGCACTTGATTGGCAAGAGCTTTGGTGAAAAAAATAATTAAAAAAAATCCTCATCATATTCCTCAACGAAAACGCTTTCGCTGACTTCCTATCAAATTACACAGTTTCGGTCACGTGGAAGCCTGATATTTCACGATATTGGATCGACACTCAATTAAGGGAATCCACGTGACCGAAAATGCGTAACTTGATTGGATATCAAAGCGCTGACAAGGCTTTTTCGCGCGATACCAATAACTGCGCAACTTCCAAGTCTTCATTCAAACCTGGGCCTTGAGTGAAAATACATTGAGTGGAAAGTTTTTCCAAAATATATTCACAACAACCTTTTGCTCTTAAATATGGAAACACCATCAAAGGAAAAAACGAGTTATAAATTAAAAGACAGACAAAGAACTACAGAAACCTGCTTGAAGAAATTGAAAAGGGGGAACATAAAAACCGCCACTAAACAAGCTGTCGGTATACTTTGGGACTTCGGTAAAGCAAGAGCCAAACCAAGAAACATTATAGTTGCTGTCAAAAGAAACTTTCACATTTCTTTTCTTCTATTCGAAATGAAAAAGTACTTTTTGGATTCGGCCTTACCCAATGCCCTGCACGGAAAATCGGATTTACTCAAATTTGTATCAAGCAAATACACGTTTGTACCTATAGCAAACTTGGCAAATGCCATATTTGCTACACATCTGAGCAAATATGGCATTTACCATCTTTGCCATAGTTGCAAATACGTATTTGCATCATATTTGCCACCCTGGCAAACTTGAGCAAATCCAGAGTTTCGTCCAGTTTAATGTGACAAATCTTTAAGTTTCGACAGACACATATGATTGGGCGAGACTTATATATCGCGGTTTAATCCCGCCAAGAATTTATAATATTTAGGTCATGTAAATAGGTAAAAGATTTTTCTGAGTATTTCTGAGAAAACACTTCCTTTTTGCTCAAATACAGGACGTCTCGATCAGATTACAATCGATTGCATCGATAGCCAGGCAAGGCGGAAAGAGGGAGAGTGAGCAAAGGTGAGCGAGCCTATTTTGAGGGGGAGGGGATGGTAAGGACTAGAGGCTAGGATTAAAGCACCTGCCCAGAAAATTGAACATTTCTGAAAACTCTCGGCACAAAATATATAGATTTCTCATCATTTGTGACATTTTTGTTCATTTGACTCTAGCATAACAGCCCGAGGTACCAGGACTAAATCAATTTGCTGAATTCTGTGAAAACGTGGTGGTCAGAGGGTTGAAGAGGTTTTGTCGCCGTTTGGTCACACAGTATTTCAATTACTCTACAAAACACATTAAAAATACAAATCTAACGAACACTATACAAGTAATTAATTCAAGTTCTAACAATTCCACCTTAGTGTTGAAAATATGGCTTAGATGGTTTAATTTCGAGGTCGTTTGGAGCGGATAAAAGTCATGAAGTGCAAAAGCAAATTTTCTCGTGCTCCGAAAGATGGATTCAGAGTCAGCGCAAACATGAGCGTTATTCCTTGACGTTTTTGTTTGTTAAAATATTAATGTTTTCTTGCAAGTCTAACAAAACCGTTTTTTAGGTACAGAAACTTGTACGCAAGAAGCAAAAAGCAAGATTTAAGCCGAATCATTAGTTCTTAGAAACTTAATAACACTGATATTTTACCCTCCAGATTTAGGGAAAAAAAGAAAAGATAGGGATGCTAGTTTATGTCAACTGGTTTTAATATGCAACTGGTTTCAGTATGAATATTTGGTGAGAAACGTTAATAAGTCCAGGGCTACACTTTACTGAATGAAAAGCTAACGTACTGATTAAGTTTCTACGTTAACATAAACCTAAAGCTTCAACATAAATTCTGTTCTAATATTTTTATACCTTCATCGTTTCAAAATCTTCAGAAGAAAATCACTTACCAAGATTCGACTCTTCTGTGTTAGAACCCTTTGGTACTTCTTACTGCAACTAAGTGAAAGTTGAGTATTAGATATATTCGCATTGCTTCCATCGGTCCTGTCTTTACAGCAAACAGAAGTTTAACCATCATGGTCCATATCCAAGATACAGCAAGTTGTTTCTTATTCTCCCAAATGGCTTTCCCATTTAAATGTACTTACCAAGTGCAAATAATAGTTACTCTTTTCAAACTTTTTGATGGTTTCAATTTATAATACAATGGTTTCTATCAATCAACTGTGTTAATAATTATGATTTAAAATGTTGGGCAATTAAGTGCAAGAAAACCTGTCAAGCATTTCGTCCGGTTGTTCAAAACACCGAATCTATTCGAGCTTCTACAGTCTGTTTTGTTAGAACATGCATATCCCGAGTGCCGTATAGTCAGACCAAAAAGGCAAGTCGAGGCAATTTGAGTGTCGGAGGAAGACAGTCAAAAAGACAAAAGAAAAAAACTTTTCAGATATTTCTCCAAAAATCATTCAATAGGCAGAAAAAATTTAGATTAAGGCAAGTGCCTCGAATTCCCTCCATTGGCTTTACGACTTATTGGCAATCTTAAGTTCTTCTATAATGTTCTAAACAAAAGATTAAAACTTACACTTTATTGAACATGTCCAGAACAGCATTGCTGAAAAGCGAATGCTACACTTGAAGTTATCAGTTAATGCTACAGGAATTTTGTTGTTTTTCTCCGGTGATTTGAAAAATGTTCAAAACAGAAAGTTACAGGCCTTCTCTCAGTAGCCACTGATTTACTGTTATCAACACACATGCGTAAACGGATCTATTGTGACGCAGGGTTTTATAAGAAATTTTACCATATCCTTACATGCAAATATTTCAACACGTGCCGTTGATGCCGCAAAATCTCTTTTTCATCTAACAATCGTGGAAAACACGTAATTGAAAATTAACACTGCATATGTTAATAATGTACAGCTAGAGTTTTGGTGTATGTGTAGCTGTATTTGTATTTTTGAGTATTCCATTTGTTTGGTATAAAACACAAAACTCATCGTGAGCGCCGGTAAAGCTTGAACTGATCATGCATACAGCTTCAAATTGTGCTCTCAAGAGGCCAAAATTGCTTTCGGACAAACAAAATACTCGGAAGGATTGTAGAGGAAGTTAAGTTGTTTTTAGTGCATTAAATGCCACAATGATGTATTTTATAAGCGCGCATTTTAGATTAGTACTAAATGAGGATGTATATATATCTCCCAATACACAATAAACAACGACAGGGCCAAACCCCAAATTTTATACTTGGAAAAAAAGAATGGTTCTCGAATAACATTTTCTAGTCTTCTAGTGTAAATTACTATTCTATTTTTAAAAAGGTAATTGTTATGATATTTAATAATTAATGAAGGCAACTATTTTTGCATAACCAGTATGACTTCGTGGCATATTTTGGGGAAAAAAATAGAAAATTAAACATGAAAGGCGTCTTTTGTCATAGTTCACACAATTTATGACACACAAGAATTTCTGTTTATTAGTTGCTCGAGTGTTTTGCAGGTTCTGCTTTAAACCAAAATGTCATTAGTTTATACAAACAAGTATAATTGGAGTAAAATTGCTGAGTGGAGTTCTAGAACCTTTGACATATTCTGTCAGACATGTACTTGTTCTTGATTGAAGATCAGATTAAAAATTCTTCATCAGCCAGGAACGATTAGGTTCACGCGCAATACCTCCTACGGATCAGCTTTTTTTAAACAACAATTCTCATGGATTTTTAGGCTTTGATCACGAGTTAATATGTTTTAGTAAAACCAAACTTTTTCGGCTTAAAAGTCGCCTGAAAATTACTTGTAGTCGAAAATGTTGTTTTTACTACAATGTTTTAATTAGCTCAAAGGTTTTACAGAACGTTTTACATTTTAGTTTTTGGCGACCTCAATTCTCGACATATCTTAACTTTTAGAAAAGATGTAGTATTTATCCAAAACAACTACTCGCTCTGGAACCAAAATGACTGTATGTTAATCTTAAATGCTCTTAGAAACAGCAAGCACTTCTTGGGCTCAAATGACAACCAATAACTAATCCGGCATGTTAAGAGTTTTTGTATTATCCGACAATCCCAACAACATCAAATGATAAAAGAAGTTGTTTACAAGGAAGACCTGCAATTTCTTCTTTTAATTTTACGTGCTATTCTCATGGATATTTCAGTTACTTTCAATTTTTATAAAAACTGTTTTGAGTGTCTTTTTAAGTTGTTGACATTCAGATTGTAACGGTTATTAAAGACTGGTTTCTTTGGTCAACTTTAAAACATTCTAGTTGTCACTGTTCTTTCAAAATGGCTTTTCCAGACTTTCCCTCGGTTCTGCCAACCTACATAATATATATGATAGACGTATCTTGAAAAAAAAAGTAAAAAAACCCAAAGGCATTTTTGGTTACAATTTCAGCGTCAACTGCTCTTTGAGTTGTTTTAGTTTCTAGCCATAATGAATAAGACTAAGCGACAAAATGATGAAAAACTTGGTATCATCGACTGAATCATAACCGAACTATCAACCATCGGGCTATCTCAGTAATAAATCACTATACAACATGTACCAGGAGTTGGTAACTACGCTGAACGATATATTCAAGTTCAAAGGGGAGAAGATTGTGTTGTAGTTTGTAGTGTTTAATATTTAATGGCAGTTTTGAGGTATATGTACTTTATTTGCAAACATACAGATCGGCTTTGTGATCAATTTCAGACCTAGGCCTCTTCCTAATTGGTACTAAATTTAGGTTCGTTTTATAAGATTGTTCTTCTAGGAAAAGCGTTCGTATGCCATATTGCTTCATTTTTCTAACTAAATTCGTTCATAGTCGCCCAAACTGGCAGTACGTGGAGGGTTCCACAGATGATTCTAGTTGGTTTACAACTTGCTTGTTTGAGCGTTCCCTTTCGTCTCTTAAATAACATTCTTCTACTTCTGTTCATGTTAGATTTTTTTTCAATTTAAAGCCTTTATGCATAATGCTAGTACGCCGTTAACGAAAATATTATCTATTGTCAGATCGTCCACCTATTGTGCCGACGTTTAAGAGTATATAAAATAGAAAATAAAAATAACTTCTTAAATGTGATTAAAGATTCTAAAATAATACTAAAGATTGATTAATTTATACCAAGTTTAAATCCGTCTCTGTCAAAGACATTAATTTTCGGTAAATGAAGCTTTTGTTTCTTCTAAGCTCAGACTTAGTCTAAGACTTCCGCTGACTTTCAGATTTATTCTGGAAGGTACAAATGCGTCGCATCTTGAAGTTAAAGAGTAGACGAAGATATCAGTTCTCCTTGCTATTGGAGGGAGTCGACGTGTTGATAATGATATGTCTTCATTGTAAACTATGCTCGCTACATGCGTATAGTATGAAGTACCCCGATGTACTTTCTACTATCCGATAGCAAAACACTACTTTGCAGTATACTTTAAAGTATAGGATACGCATTCTTACATCTCAATATCTTACCATTGATTTTTGTTTGAAGTTCCCTGAAGTCCAGTTAACATATGCTCCAATATTTCAGTCGCTTTAAATATCCAGGTTCACTCTCACCGCTTTATAATCTGTTGATATGGATTTCACGTTGATGTAATGACGGTAGTCTTTGACTTATCTTAATCTTGTAGTATGGTTTTTGTACTAAACACTATAAAGACGAAAGCATAACAATCAGTGACAACTTATGGAGTGTATATTTTATTAATGCGTTAATCCTTTCAAAATCCCATCTTTGTAATCAATCACCGCAGAGACAAAAAACTTTCGCAAGAATGCACTTTTTGTGCTAATTTTTTTACTATGTCAACTGAGAAAAGTTATCTTTTGCCTTAATCAATATCTCGATCAAGAAAAACAAAGCTGGTTCGACGACATATCACATTTCTTGGAGGAATACGCTTTCCCAAAAATGTACTTGTATTTTGAAGACTAGTTTTCAAAGATTTAACCTTAATTCTTAAATGTTTATTTTTATAAACGTTTCAAACGCGTACTTCAGATTTGCTTCAGATTCCGTATTTACCTTAAGCATATCACACACTAGCAAATTTTTTTATCAGAAAAGGGCCAATTTTTTTTCTCGGGGGCAAATCTGTCTGGCTTTGCAGCTCGTGACCCACTGATTTTTTGTCGCCGAGCTTTTGTGGAACCTACTCACGCGCGTTAAGTTTAAAAAATTCACAGGAAGAATGGAGTGCAATCATGGGTTCCGAGGTTTGAAAATCAAATATGTTAAAATTTTGCTCAAAAAATCCCCGAATTTGTCGGGGCTTGTTGGCAACCACCCCACCCTATTCGATTTTTGTCGGCGACAAAAATCGGCTATTGAGTGATGGGCCTTAGCTAACCTTGACAACGTTCAGGGCGAAGTGTGGTGGGGAGGGGGGGGGGGGGTTGAGGAGCAATGACAACAAAAAATTCGTGATAAAACTTTTTCAATATTATATAAGGATTTCATAATTATGCTTTAACGAGAAATACTGTGCACCAACAGGAAGAAAAAGCCCACTAAGCGTTCGTGAAAGGTCTTTTGGTTGTTAGTGTAGAGTTGAAGCGAGAAAATGATGCGAGAAGTATAAAAGGGTCACGGACGTGGTGGCAATTGCGCATGAGTGCCAAAAACTAGTTGTTTTCACTATTTTATAATTAACTTGTACGTTTTTGGTGGGTAGGGGGGGGGGGGATCTGTAAAAAGTCTACATTTTGCATAGTCTGCGAGTCGGCTCATCTTTTTTCTCTTCCCCTCCCCGCTTTTTCCCCTCTTTACTCATCCCTTTCCCCCTGAAAAAATGAACCGGCTCGCAGGCTACGTTTTGCACTGTCCTGATAACCCTTAATTTTATGACCCCGAATGTTTAAAGCTGAATATTTTTTCCAATGTATGTTAACTCCTACCCAGCGAATTAAGCTTACTTGTTCTAAGTTTTGATTGGAAAACGAGCAAATTCTATCCGCTGGATGGGGATTTATCCACTGAATTTAACTATCCGTGCAACCTTTGAGCAGCTAAGTCCTGACCATTTTTTTTCACAAATAGAATTAGCTAGGTCTTCATATACTTCAAGTTCTATATACGGGAAGACTTTAGGCTTTCTTGTGAGCATCAGTCTTGCCCCAAGTCTAAACGATAGTTTGTATTTATACTTTAGCTTCGCTTTCTCCAGTGCACCTCGATTTCGATTACCGTGACGCAAGATCAACCGAATTTGAAATTATGATGAAACAAACCCATCGTTTATATAAGCATCTAAGCGAATTATTGACAAGTCCAATAGTTTTTCAAACCTGCTTTTGTTGCGGTCTACCACGCTATATAAACCAGGCCTAAAGTAGTGAACTTTACAGATAAAAAAACGTCAGCATTGAAGCAAACAGTGTATTAGAGACAGCTGTGTGGTTTGTTTGCAGAAACAGCGTTATAGGACCCCTATACAACATTGACAGGATTAAGAAGGAAATAAAAACATTTTATGTTAAGTTGAGTTGAGTGGGCGTCGAGTGAATGGAAAAGGAACGTTTGTTGAACTTTCATCTACTGCAATTGACCCCACGGGAGAAAGGCTTTGGGGTTTCACGACGTGCTAAAGACATTTTAAATATGTTTTCGTAAACATGGATCATCGAAAGTAATTGTATTTGAATTGTCCTTGTCTATTATCAAAATCTAAAACTACTGGTAAAAACCTTTTTGCTTGCCACTATCACGAAACACCCACAGAAAATTTTTCTTGAAAGTAGTTTTTTAATAAAGGAAGGAAGAATTTGAATTGATCACCAGCACCAACCAAAAAACGGAGCCAAGGTGGGGCAAGGCGAGACAAGACAAGCAAGTCAAGGCAAGGCGAGGCAAGGCAGGATGGGCGAGGGGTGACGAGATCGAAGCAAGGCAAAGCGGGGCAAAGCGAGGCGAGACAAGCAAAACAAGATGGGGCGAGACGAGACAAGCAAGGCCAGGCGAGGCGATATAAGCAAGGCAACGCGAAGCAAGGCAAGGCGAGGCTAGGCGAGGCGAGGCGAGATAAGCAAGGCAAGGCGAGGCGAAATAAGCAAGGCAAGGCGAGGCGAGGCGAGATAAGCAAGGCAAAGCGAAGCAAGGTAAGGCAAGGCGAGGCGAGATAAGCAAGGCAAGGCGAGGCGAGATATGCAAGGCAAAGCGAAGCAAGATAAGCAAGGCAAAGCGAAGCAAGGCAAGATGGGGCGAGGCGAGACGAGACAAGCAAGGCAAGGCGAGGCGAGATTAGTAAGGCAAGGCGAAGCAAGGCAAGATGGGGCAAGGCAAGGCAGGACAAGTTTTATTTGGGTACTTGTTACATAGTTACACAAAAGTGTTCAGGCCCAAACCTTGCTAGTTAGCTTCTTACACGCGGGCTCTATTCAGTTAATTGGTTGCTCTAAATTTAAAACAAAACGAATGCAGAAGTTAAGCCCTATTCAGATTCAGCTTTTATGAGTTCCTGGTCGAACGGTTCTTCCCCTCTCCCCCCTTCCCTTCCCCCACCCCTCATTCTCATGCATCTTTACAAAGCAAAGGTATGGTCATGTCATAATGAACTGGAAGTCAGATAGCTTCGATTTTTTTTTCAATTTCCTCAGCTGTATTAAGTTTGTTTTAAATTTCCTTGAACACTTCATCGAGGAGATTAAATTACAAAAGCTACCACAAAATTCAAGGACAATCGTAAGAAAAATGAAATTTCAGAAGTTGATGTTTGCTAAATGAGAGATTAATGGATAGAGTTTCGCAAATTGTCACTAATCTCCATCCCAAGGCTTTTCTCTTTGAAAGTGGGAGGGTCCCATCATCCTTTTCATAACAGTGTTTGTGTTTTAATAGCAGCAGCTTTTGATAATTTAAAGTTAAAACAATCTAAAAAATCTTAATAAACTAAATTCTTGTTTTGATATTCTTGTTTATTAACAGTTTCAGAACCTACACTTAAGTAACACTGTTGATACCCACAAAAATAGTTATGGTGAATCTTTATGTACAATGTACGTGCTTTAGCAATTCTGTTGCTTTTGTTGGGTGGCATAAATCGTAGCGTCTTAGAAGGCTTACACCAAGCTGTCATGTAGCTTTCAATAAAGAGTTCATTTCTTCACTTACTTTGCCACTCAACAACTGCATACTACCGACAAATGCTGTCATGCAGTAGATTGATTCTGATTGTCTTGACTTTAAACCGAAACGTAGGCATTAAATTTAGGTTTTTAACTTAATTCATATTACACTGTATATACTTTTTCTAAAGAAGTGATAGAGCTTGTACAGTACTTGTAAAATAAACGAAACGTGTTGGATAAAAGCTCCTTCAATTAGTACATAATGTTACTTATCACCTTATCTTTTTTTCTCACTTAGTGTGTATGACTTGAACTATATAACAGTTCTCTATTTAGTTTTATGTATAAAAAATTGTATTTTCACACAGAGCCCTGCTCCTGAAAACTCCTTTTGATAATGCATGTGGGTTTTCTGTCTAAAGACGTTATTAATATTGTTTATAATATTTGGTCATGTTCACAAAATATTCATAGATGCAGTCTTGTATACAGAGTGTGGTTTCCTCAGGTGCTGCTCTGCTTGCTTACATGGGCCGCCATTTGCCTCGTGACAGCGTCATCTTCGTTGCCTCTCTTCCAACAATTTGCAATGCTTGCAAAAGCTTCTTTAAATCGAGGATTGAGAAGTCCATACACGATAGGATTCGCAAAACTGCTGCAAAACATCAAATATATAGCAACCATTGAAAAACCTCTGCTCAGCTCACTTCCCGCCACACTGGAGAGGCCCACAATGCAAATGGGCGTCCAACAAACAAGATAGACACATACAACGACGAAAGAGGTTAGAAGCACTTGGTTTTGCGCTTTGTTCTTGGCCATTTCAGCGCTTCTGTTCAGCGATAACGCGCCGCCTCTTCCAGGCTGGTAATGTCTTTCCATTCGTAGTCTGTTACTCCGCACAAGTCTATAAATCTGAATATATGCGTAGAAGATCAAAACAGTTGGCACAAACAACGCACCAATGAGCAGCACCATGATGTAAGCAATGTGTTGGCTCCTCCACGCCAAGGCGCAAGTACCAAACTTTTCAACGAATTCCACTCCACCCCACCCGTACGCAGGAGGAGTTGTCACAAGTGCAGAGAACATCCAGGAAATAAGAATGAGAATCCTTATTGTTTTTCTTTCTTTGAACATTTTTGCGTAAAGGTGTCGCTTTACAACTTTTAAGTATCGATTTAGAGCGACCATCGCCAGCGTTGACAACGATGCCGTTCCAAACATTAACATGGTACAGCCGGCTACTTCACACATCACATCCCCAAACACCCATTTTCCACGATGTAGGGTAGTAATCCAGAATGGCATATGAAGCACTGCCATACAGATATCAGTCACAGCCAGGTTTTCTATTAAAATATTAGTTACCGTGTTCAGTTTCGGAAACTTGTGAATCGCGTAAATCACCCATGAATTACCAGCGACTGAAGCTAGAAGGATTGCCACTGCAAAGAAGACTTCAAACCCAACTAGCACCGAGCTTCGCTGGGCAAGAAGGCTGTTGACAAACGTTTCTGTTGCGTTTTGTCCCATCATTGCCAGTCCACGGTTACTTGCTATCAGCGAAGATATCTGAAGAAACACAAAGCAGATAGCTTTAGAGCCTTCCTCAAGAACAGCTAAGGGAAGAAACTTCAGAATTCTCAGTACGGATTTTTATACAGGTGTTGAAGAGAATTCGCACAAAATGTTTTACTTGCGGTATTGACTGTGAAATAATTTGCTGTGGTTTATCATGTCTAGTGCACAATGACCATTTGCTGAATAGAGAAATGGTGATGAAAGTTTAGAAACTATAAAGGGTATATTTCCCATTGCCTACAACCAAATTGTTGCAAGAATTGACTAATTTTAATTTAAGAGTGATTTTACTTAGATAAATTAGGAAAGTAATAACCCCGTGAAAAATAAAACAACGCCCACGGGTCGTAAAAAGCCGAAAATTTAAATTTGTTTCTCCAAACATTTAAATTATCTCAAGCATTTTAGTATATGAGACTGTCATCACAATGATAAAAGAAAGTTAAAGCAAGCGTTTTATGTTTGCAGACCGAGCGTAAATTGAAATGCTATGAAGACTAGTTAGCTGTTCTACTTAGTGATGTATATATATGGTTTCTGAGTTTCATTGTTTTATAAGTATTACTACAATATACAGGACTGCGTCTCACAGTCCGGCTGAGGCACTAGAGCTGTTTCTCTTAGCAAATCAAGTATTCGAGCTTTTCTCAGCAAATTGAATTTGAATACGGTTGCCACAACAACTACACAGTGTCCTATATTAATTGTTACTACAGCTTTTGCATCTGTTCAAACAGATTACTGAGTTTTGTAACCTTATAGATTTATCCAAGGCTGACTAAGGACCGGAAATTTCAAAGCCGGCTAAACTATATATTTATCTCATGATGGATTTTTTATGTTTTTAATGTAACCGTGCGTTTGCAATTTGGATGCTGCACTATAAATTAAGAAAGTCGTATACTTTGTGTTTATATAGAAATATTGACTGTCTTTCTTCACTTTTGTTACCGATTGCTCGAATCCAACTGAAAGCGTAAATCAATTTTTACTATTCATTGAAACTATACAGATTTCTCTTGGCTAGTTGATTTTTTTGGTATTTTGCATTATATTCAGAAATCACAGGTATCAGGCAGAATCTGATGTGATCTTGGTCAGTTTCAACTTATTTGTTTTAAAAGTAAACTTCGGGGCTTTCAACTTTGCGACTTGGCGCTCAATCTATGCTGTTTTTTATTACCTGATCTCAAATTACTTCAATCTTATTAAATAACAGAGCGCCGGAATAAATCTTTTTTTCCTCTGAAATTAAAACTATTCTATTTCGGCACCTTTTGCTTGCTGTCGCGCGGAAATGGACAAAGAATGAAGAACGACTCTATAATGAATAACATAACCGTTTTTTGTTAACTCTCGACACTATTCTTACCGATAGATTAGATAACTTAGAAACCGTTTGATACGAACAACACAAAAATAAAGGACATTTTCACACATTGTTTTATAAACTTTCGTGCACTTGCAAATGACAAAACAATTGACAAATAGTTATTTTGCTTAACTGAAACACTTATAGAAAATATATTTTTTTTTCAGTAAAAGCCATTTTCTCAATCATGCGCAGAGCAACTTTAGCGCTTGAAATGGCGGGATACCTATATTGGAGACTTGGCATATGGTGCTAAGAAAGAAAAAAGATCGATTGTTTTCGAAAGAAGGTAAAAGACAAAACCTTAATAAATATGTCACCGAATGGTGTAAACCGGGGTTGAGACCAACCGGAAAAACCGTTTCTTTGCTCTGCGCATGATTGAGAAAGTGGCTTATAAAATTTCAAAGTTCATTCCAAATAATTGAAAGTGTTCAAACTTTTCTTAAAGTTTGAAACAAACTGTTTCAGATCTGAATATACAGTGTAGCTTCTCAGTAGCAGCAAGACAGTTGGTAGTATGGGCTTATTTACTGACTTCACAAATATAAATAATTTTGACAGGCATCAGAACACGATATAACAATTTCGGCCATAAGTGAGTACTTGGGTTTTTGTCGCCCATAAAAAGAAAGAAGATTCCTAGTTGAAGCACGCGACTTAAACACAATGATCATGACGTTTAAGAAATTAATTTAACATCCTGAACCAGATTGTTTAAACAATGCCATGTCTGTGTACCTTAAGTTTTCAGTTGTGGCAAAGAAATTATGATGTATTAGGGCTACAGCTGTCAATGCGAAGGCAGCACAAGGGGTTGCCTTGAATGTTCTTTTAAAAATAAAAACCAACTGAACAAAAAAGCTATTGTATTGGACTATTATCCAGGTACCATTACTGCCAGGTTATTCAGTTTAATATAAAAACAGCTAGAGAAACCAAATCGGCAGTTTTATCTGAAAGTTGAGACAAAGCAGCTTATGTACCGCAAACTCCTGAATGGCTGCAATATTGCATTAATGTTATGAGACATAACACAAAAACTCAACTCGTACATAAAGGCTGTTTGTATATATGCTTTACTTTCAGAAAATTTTTGCTTTAAAAAATACAACAAAACGTTACACTGAGCCTGAAAAGCAATGGCTATTTAAAGCAAAAGCAAAAATGAAAATGGCAACCATCCTACCTCATGTTTTTTAGTGATTCATTCCTCTTCTCTTGTATCATCCGCGATAATTTTATTCTCTAACTGTATTAGTTTTTTCTCACTATTTTTCGCAAGTATGTGCGCCCATTAGACCATTGGAAATCAAGCCTTTTTCGTTAATTTTAGAGTTCTTTGGTATACTGTCATGCAATGTCCGCAAGTCGTCACAAATCAGCCTATATACGTTTCTTCGAACATTTTATACACCACCTGTAATTTCCTGCTTTTTGAAAACAGTTTTACATTTTTAATGAAATCCATTCTGGATGTTTTGTTTCTGACATCCGCTCAACGTGAGGTTGTCTGACAAGAGTTACCACATATTTGACACAGCCTTTACTGTAGCTTTCCAATTAGTTCGTTGTCCATGGAGCAGTTAGGTCATTATAACATTTATTTGCCGTTTTGCTGCGTGAAAACGCAAGGAAAAATTGATGTGGTAACTACAGATCAAAACGACCGATTATACCTCCGCCTGCTTGACAGTTTCATACTTTCATCCGACGAAATAACTAATACTGATTTGAATAAATTTAGAGACTTTATTTGTTTTATTTTATCGCAGGTGTTCATTTTAATCAGTTTCTTTAATCAGTTTCTTTATTTTTTTTTCCTTGAAAAAACCGTCTGTTTTAAACATTTCAGACTTTGGAGGCAATTTTATCAAAAAGACTCCGCATTTTGTTTAAACTACCAAACTATCAGATTGCATGACTTTCTTTACTGTGTGTTCAAAACATCAATATTGGCTCAGTCACCTTATGGTTTGTCAGACGACAGTCATCAAATCACATCAAGTCAAATTAAA
>JAOBYE010435530.1:0-11201 GCA_025403585.1 Parazoanthus swiftii | reverse complement strand
TCAAAACATCAATATTGGCTCAGTCACCTTATGGTTTGTCAGACGACAGTCATCAAATCACATCAAGTCAAATTAAAAGTATTGTAATTGTACTATCGATACAAATAATCCGCACCGTTTAAAGATTTTCATCAACGGAACACGACGGATAATCAAATTCTTACTGTTTGTACATCAGTAGCCGGAGTTTCAAACCTTTCACATAGAAGTTATTAACAAATTGAAACGAAATAATTTGTTTTCTTTGAGTTTTAATGTTTTTGTTACTGATTTGTTTTCCTTTTATGCCTTTTACGCCCAAATTTTCTTCGCTGACAAATTCACAAAATTACTTTAACGTTTCTTCTTCTTATCACCCTTTAGTTCTAATTATAAGCAATTCTAGTCTGTCTATCGGATAAAACAATGACTCGACAAGCTCGTATATATATGACTGGCTGTATACTTTTGCACGATAGTGTCATTACGTTCTCTTTTTGAGATATTGCTATTCAGTATACGTATTATCTACCAAAGGATATATTAAAAGGAATCGTTTTTTGTTCGGAAATGAAATAGATTCTTCGATTTTCGTTTCTATCAAGTTTTCACCTTCCGACTTGGCGTTTATTCTATATACTCTTTTTGTCACCTAATATTAAAACGATTTCTTAAATGACTTCATCCTATTAAAACACAGAGCTCCGGTATACACTTTTTCTAAGAACCAGTAATTTCTAAAAGGGGTGGCTGTTCTTAAATTTTCTCCAATTTTAGGCTGAAATGTTTTAACCTGCTCTTAATCCAGTTAAAACATATAGAACAGCAAATCAAACGACCTTGACCTGCCACCTGCAGTTCTGGTACAAAGAAGCTTCGAAGATTATTGTGGTTTGTTAAACACGAAGGAATAGGGATCGCAAAGTACCTTTTCAGTCTTTCAGTTGTCCTTTTTAGAATCGTTCTTTTACGCTACACGTATTGGTTAAATTCTAAATCATTTGACATTATGTGTCTTACTTTGAAGTTCAGTCTAAAAAAGCTGTAGGGAGGAATTTTCCTAGAAATGACTTTAAGATACTGGAAGGCCATCCACAGCTTGTTCTTAAATTTTGGCTAAAACCCAGACTTATATTCTTATGTCGTCGTTATGGCGTTATGACGGCAGTGTTCTTATGTAAAAAAAGTGCATATCTTTTTCTCTGAAATTAAATTATTCTATTTTGCTTTTAAACCCAGTGAGCAATTTTTCCTCTCGCCATTTCACGTCATCTCTTCAATGGTTCTGGTGAACGGATACTCTACTAAAAACAGGAAATGACATCAGAGGAATAACAAAACTACCAACACTTTACATCTTTGATGTACTTGACAAAGTATGTCAAACCTTAAGTGTACTTGACCGCACCTTCTTCCATGCACGAACTTAATCGAACTGAACTGGGGAACTAAAGCCAGTGAAGGTAATTTATTTGCATACTTTAGACTCTGCGGTTTTCAACCTTAGCCATTTATTTACCTACCTTAAGTTGAGTTTGTTTCGTCTTCTAAAAAAACCGTGATAAATCTATTTTAGAACTTTATTAACAATATTTAAGGCTCTTCAGTACTAGTTCCCTTATTCAGTTACACATCAACCAAAGGTGCCATTGAACGATTGATCCTTCTCAAAGCAAAGTGGTGTTTACCCACTAAAACCATAGTGATTCTTGAAACAGTTGACACAGTTGTTGGTGGTCTTCGTTTTTGGGTTATAAACATTAGGCTTAAAAACAAGAAGTATAAACTGGAAACTTGAAAGTTCTTCTTGCAGTGAAAACTTTGGTCAACCAAAAGCGCGAAAAAGGCCAGTTGCACAGAATTGGCTGAAAGTGTGAAAGTGGGGGAACTACTTGAGTTTTATCTGCAAGCGCTTGCATGTGACAATCTTTTGTTTCAAGCGGTTAGCAAGTCTAAATAAATACAGAAAGAAGATATGTCGTATATACGATGTCGTTGTTTGCATGTAGATTGTAAAGTCAAACAAGAAGTTATACATGTTACGATAAAGCGTGTTTTGTAAAAGGCCGTAAAACAACGAAATTGACTCTAATATTGCTGCCGGATTGTGAAATAGTTGGCAAAGACCTATGAATTTGATTTATTTCGCTTGCCGTCTCAAAAAGTAGAAGGGTTGAACGTTTAGTATTTATTTATTCAGTTAAAAGTGAACTGTTGACGACTCAGTCGGCAGCTTGAGTGAAATTTGAAAAAAAGTCAAGTAAATTTACAAACTGGAACATTCAAGGCTTTATAATAAATAAAAATTAAAAGAAGAGATAATTTTTACAAAGCTTACAGGATTTAATGAAATCTTAAATATTTCAGGGTCAGTGGACATTGTGTGACTCCAAGAGCATTCTGAAGTGAGTTTTTAACGAACTACGAATTAGTCAAGTGCTGAGCGTCGCACCAACTGGTTATAACAATTTTCGTTATCAAATTTTTTCTAGTATGTGAAACACCTGCCTCGTCGTTCTCACTGCGATTGCTTTTAAGCGGAACAAAAAAGAGAGCTGAAAAGGCTTTTTTCTAAATATTTCGGTTTGTTTGAACTCAAAATTGCCTGCAGTAACACGAACATCTAACAAAGAATAAAATGGAAATAATTACTTGTTTTGAAGTTATGCACCGGAAATGTTATTTGAATGAACCCGGAACGACGATTTGCGGTAACATCGTTGACTTTGGGTTCGCTTTGCAAAACAATATGTATCATCTTTGTCACAGCTAAAGTTATTTGCCTTTTTCGCCTACACTTATTGCGTTAACTCACAGTCGAAACATTTGACCAGCTGCAAGATCGATAAGAGAAAAGAGAAACAAAATATATTGGTTAGGGAACCAAACAACCAACACTATATCAGAACCAGTAAATTCTAATTGAGGCTGGCTGTTCTTAAATTTTCGCCAGTTTTCAGAGTGAAATGTTCTTAATCGCTTCTTAATCCAGAAGGTCATTAAAACACAGAATAACAACTAAAGTTTGTAAAATATGCACGTTTATTCCTTAACTATACAAATATGTTTTGAATCTCTCAACAGCATTTATAGCATGTCATCAGTGAAAATGTGTGTTTTACTTTGTAGCTCAGTTTTATAAAAAGCTGTAGGAGGGAATTTTCCAAGAAATGACTCTAAGAAAAAATGGAGGTCAGCCTCAGTTTGTTCTTAGCCTGTTCTTAAATTTTGGCCAAAGTCCAGGCTTGTGTTCTTGTAAAATTGTTCTTATAAGAAAAAGAAGTGAATGAAGAAGCAACTTTGCTTGAGAACATTGATTAGAACCAGCTGTGTAAGTATTAACAAGTTCCCCTAAATTGTTTTCTTTTTACTTTTAAATTTTGTTTAGCACCTCAATTCACAACCCGCAGTGGCAGTTCTTTTTCTCTTAAAATTGTAAAAAAATGCATAAATTTTTAACAAGTAAATGAATAAATAATGAAGCACTTAGAAACGGGAAATATATATATTGTTTTGTTTTTTTCAGGTTGGACTCTTTCATCATTTTGATAGCAGACGAGATCAGAAGAAACTAGTCGAACGAAGAGTGGCTAATGGAAACCAAATAAACAGTTATTGAAATGACACTGTGTGTTTCAGTATTTCAAAAACATCGTTTTCTACATAAAAGACCTATCTTTGTTACACTGAATGCACAAACTATTAATATATGTGAACAAATTCGAAGGCTGAAACAGCTTAGCCCATCTCACTATATCTAAGATATGCCTGTGTCGTTGAGGCCTTTTTATGAAGTTGCATTCTTTTTATAAAGTGTTGAAATGTTTACAGTGTTTGCCGTGAATTCAACCTGATACCAATGACATTAGTAACAATGCTTTAGTAGAACGAAGTAGATAATCTTTGTAATTAAAACAAACTTTTATACCTGATATACTGATACGAACACAAAATAATACTATTTATAATTAATTTGGAATGAAATGTTCTAATAGAATTAAACGAAATATTTTAAAAGATCATTCAATGCAGTATTGCATCTTTACAAGAGTTTTCAACAAACAATAGAGTTTTACTAAAAGTTCTGTCAATTCTGTCAACTCAAAATTTTAATTCGAGCAGTAATGCAAATACGTCCTCGATTCTTTCATGCACATAGATCTCAACTTTGCTGTTTGGTCTTAAATGCGACTACATGTAAACACACTTGCAAACAGTTAAACACAAACATGAATAGAAATAGAACTTGTTAGATTGCCAGGCTATGCTGATTCCTTTCTTGCTAGAAAAGCAGATATTTAGGTTCCAGTAGAAAACTATATTATCTTTACCTCAAACCAATGTTGTCGGAGCAACACTGCGTAATATTTGGAGTATCGTCGTTTTCTTACCCGATTCTCGATGTTTTTGCTGAAGACAGTGTCAGGCGCGTGAGAGAGTTTACAAAAAAAGTTAGTTTTCCTTAAGGAACATCGACGAGATACAGCTAAAAAGTTCCCGCTTTATGTAATTATCATTTATGAGCCAGTACTTATAGGAAGCGGTTCATACGCGATGAGCACTGTCTAGTTTTCAACTCTAAGTCTAATATCGTGACGCAATTCCGCATCTTAATTGCAAGTCCGTTAGTAATTTGAAAATTTCTTGAGGCGACTTACGTGCAGAAAGGGACCCAGCTTTGTATCAACAATAGGGCTCGAGGAGTCACTGCTTCTCGAGGAGGGAAGAGAAAGTTGATATAAAACAATGCAAACTTCGCAGTGAAGCAGACAAAAATGGGACGCATGAAGCGAATTAAAAGTGAAAAACAAGAAAATGTAAGCAATAAACTATTATCCCCTGCCCACTCCCGAAGGGACAAAAGGTTAGCTCTCACGTGCGGATACATTTAGTCTATTTAGCGGATTCTTTGGGCAAAACCACGGCGAGTATGTCTCATTAGGGTTCATTAATATGTCGAGTGTGCGATTCTTTGTGCTTTTATCTGAACGCTAGATATTACGTGCTAAAGGTTCTGAGCTTTACTGACCGACGCGTTGGATACAAAAAATGACGTATATGGGCGAGGCAACTAACTCACGGACAACTTGACTCGAGGGGCGGGAGGTTTTTCGTCGAGGGCGTGACAACCGACGCTTGACTGATCCCACAACACCAGCATATTTCTCGAAATTATAAAACTAAAAACTGAATTATTTAAGTTTCGATCATTCCCAAAATTTGCTCTGTTTTAATATTTTTTTGTTGATTGATTTGAATATCAATCTTACTTCGAGTCATGTACGATAATACACTAAATTTATATTGTCCTTTAAAACTTAGGTCATTAGACATGTTCGAAAGTGTTTTATAATGTCATGTTTAAAATGTACTTTGACCTCTACCAAAACACTGAAATAGCATAAGCACGGTTCGACCAAGAAAAATTATATATCGCAACATAGTTTTTGTTAAGGAAGTTGGTGATCTCGGCTGGCGCTGAGATGAGCCGCTCGGAGTTTAATCATTTGTACGTGACTTAGCTCTGGGAAAAAGGTGGGAATAGTTTTTCCTATCAGGTTTGGTTCCCACGCATATACATCCTCTATGAAATAATGTTAATTTTAGTGATAAATGTATTTCATTGCAGAATTCTACGAAGACCCGACATTTTCACAAGCGTTGAATTTTTAATGTATTTCCTTGCAGAATTCTACGAAGACCCAACATTTTCACAAGCGTTGAATTTTTAAATATATGCGCTAAAGTAACGTATATTGTATTGACCAAAATACAAAATTTTGATTGGTCGCTGAATTCGCAGTCGCGGGCCTTTCGGAAACAAACAAAGATAGTGGTCCGCGGGAGTTTTCACGATCAGCACTTAAGGCGGTCTCAGATCAAAGCTGAAACTAGAGTCCTTGATGAATTAGGAATAGCAAATACGTTTTTAATGGCACATTCGTGTTACTGATTTAAGCACCTGTTCAATTAAGGAAGCATTTTGTTTTATCTGCAGGTTCAAATACTCCGTTACATTTCTATTTTCCATTTCTTGCATGTTGTTGACTTGTAGTTTTTTAAACAGCACGTCACCGATGCGCGGTCATGAAACAAAACTTAATAAAAGAATGACAAATCTACGAAAATACTCAAGATTTTGCAAACTGGCCTGTTCATCTGTGGTAGTAAGACTGTTTATTTTAAAATCGGACTTCATGTACCTTCTCGCTAGCTTACGGACCTCAGTATAGTACCCCTTTGATGTTTCCTCATCAATTTTTCATGGTACGACTCTAATATTTATAGCACGCGTTTGAATTTGTTTTGCACGACTTCGACTTTTTGGCACGTGCTAAAGTTTTTCGGCACGTGCCTATTTTTTTTAGACTTTAAAACCTGACAAGTGTATATTTTTTTTCGACAGGAGTGTAATTTTTTGGCACGACTTGTCGGCCAGTGGCTCATTGCGCTGCCTTTGTTTTAACACTAAACTACACAATAACCCAATTTTACATATCACGGCCGTGTCAGGTCAATTGTCGTTTGCAAACAGACAAAGCGAAACGCTTATGATAACTCTTTTGTCTTTTTAATGATTGTCAATAAAGTCTGTGAAAGTATTACTCTTTTGCTTGAGGAAAAACCCATCTTTCAGAGCGCTGAACCAAATAGTGTCCTATTGTGTTTCAAAAATTATCCCAGATTCATGACATAAAATAATGTGCATGTAAGGCCAGTTCACACTAGCAATTTTGGCGCAACTGTTGTCGCGATTCTCATTGCAATATTTCTTGCACTCGCGCTGTTACTTCCAAAAGTACATGTAAAGTACCTTTAATTTCCGTGAATTTGAGTGCCAGGAAACTTACAGGGTTTTGAACAAAGTCGAAACTTGATACAACGATGCAGCGAGAAAAATTGCTGTGGAAATTGCGACAAAAGTTGCACCAAAAGTTGCTAGTGTAAACGGACCTACATGCACGTCCGATATTCTTAGTTACCTGGATTATAGCCAAAATGTTTCTTAAAATAGCCATAAGCTGCCTGATTTCATACGTCCTTGCGTATGTTGACCACATATAACATGGTTAACTCATGCCAAAAAAATTTGGACACGTGCCGAAAAAAAAGAACTGTGGCACGTGACGGCAAATTGAAGTCATGCCAAAACAAAATAAGAATTAAAATAGTGCCAAGGAAACTTGATGAGAAAACAAAAGTACCACTGACTGGACCCCATACTAGCTTAATTGACTTAAATGTTATTTTAAATAATCAGCAGTCTCGCTAGCTTACGATGGAACTTGTTTTTACCTTACGAAAGTTTTCAACTCCGGCGAGAAGCTAAAGACGCGTGCAATGCCAAACACCTGGTCTTGACGTTATTATATTCAAATCTAAGTAGTTTTCGTTCATTTAGAATATTATCACTGCTTTATTTAGATTTTAGAAAAAAGTCAGCGCGCACGCATCAAAAATATGTGCACGTTTTTGTCTAATAAATAACATGAGTTGCTTGCCAGTACCTATCTTCTTTGATGTTGTCAAAAGTAATTTTATTCGCAGCTTTGGTTATATCTAATCAGTTTTGCTCCTGTGCCACTTAAACTAATCAAAAAGAAACTTCGGGTTTCTCCTGACAATTTTTTCAAAAATTCACGCTGTATCCTTTTTTAGTTAGTAAAACTCTCCATGAAGCAGGTGACAGTTAACAACACCTTCGATTCGGAAATGTGCGAAGTGACATCCTCTAAAACCAAGGAGGGTCCGTTACTGTAACCTCTACGCATTCGCTGCGAGTAAGAGATCTCTTTGCGTGGAGGCTACCGTCAGTGCGGGCGAAAATAAAGGGCGATTGAAAAGTAAATATTTTTCAAATGTACAGCTGCCCTCAAGCTGGTCTGCCGTGAATATATTGCAATGCTTTTCATTAAAAGCAATTTTAAAAAATCATTATTCACTTGGTTTGGCTCTGATCGAAAGTGCGTGGGAAAATAAACGTGTTCTTATTTAAGAACGTGCGATAAAGCAGGTGTTATCGGTAGATCCTCTTCGATCATTAGTTTCTATTGTGAGTCCGTGTTCAAGTCAAAGTTTTCTTCATGACACAAGCATACATTTAAGCCGAGTACAAAATGTTTATCGTGTTTTTAACGTCACCGTTTAGTTAAGAACACTTAAAAACCGATTTGAAGAGGTGCTAGAATTGTGTTTTTAAGTTATTACAATCAAATCCTTAAGTACGAACCTGAAACTGTTAATATAGAATATAGGAGATGTTACTTTACTTGATCAAAATTATACAAGATCAAAATTAAACAGTCATCAAAAGCTTTTTCGGTAGACCCCTGAGATAACAGCACTAGTTTTAAAATACTTAACTTACCACACACGACGTCTTTCAAAGTGTATTAACAAAGAACATCAGATACAGCACACAACTATAAGATATGATGCATACTTAACTCGACTAAAAACTCCAATGTTAGTTTTAATGACTACGAATTACTGAATATTTCTTGAGCATAAAAATTAATTGACATGTTTTACATAATTTAATGGGTAAATTTGAAACATTAATTGAAACATGATGGAAAACATTTTGGAGCCACGATATGAAAGATACATAACTCAATATTTTATCGAAACTCATTAGAGTTTAAAATCAAAAATGGAACGATGCATCACGAAAAAGTTCAGTTCAGCGCCAAACGGTCTAGAAAATGGTAATTCGACTTCTCTTGAGTTCTTAATAATTTATAAGCAAAAATAAAGAGAGAGACAAAACGTGCAGATTCATGATCAGACGCACTATTAGAGTTTAAATAAAGTGTCAACTTGTGTGACTTTTTGTTTGCCACATAATTTAAACAGCTCAAGCACAGACCCAAGTTAAACATAACTTCACCGATCATCCATGCCCTTTTTTCTGTAAAGTAATAATAATATCAAAAATAAATGTAATAATATAATAATAATAGTAATAAAAAATAAAATTGCGTAATTGTAAAGTGTATAATTAGAAAAAGCACAATACAAACTTAGGTTGACTAATCACGACAGATTTTTTGCGTTTTAGCAAAAAAGGCGTTATTAAGGGAATTCTGACAAGCTTCCACTCGCATGCGATTATTTGGGATAAATTTAATAGACAAAACTACACTTTGCAAGTATAATCGATTCAATTTAATTTATAACTTTTGAAAAGGATGTCACGAAACCTTGAATTTCCCTTGCAACCAAAGCACTGAGTCTGGTTTATAAGAATTACATGTGACAAAAGTCTTTAACCTGCAAAACGTTCGAGAGAAAAAGGTTGAATATTGGTTCTGAAACAAATCTTCAAATCTTCCTCCATTTTTAGATCTTAATGTTTATCGCAGGCAAACATCAAGTTTAATTTTAACAGCAAGTTGCCGGCTCGCAAACTCAAGACTGAAAGAGTATAGTTTTTTGAAAACTGACTAGGTCTGGGGTTTTTCTGGGACAATGCATAAGTAAACCAGGAATAGAAGACAGAGGGAGTTGACCTTTTCAGTTTAATCTGACGAACGGCTAACGCTCGAACCGTTAGCTTTACACCCAACTTTGGCGAAAAACATACCATATCAACTGTTGTTACTTAAACCAGACATTCGTAAACGTAAAAGCTTTGTTTCTACTCAAATTTTTTGCGCAGACAAACGATTTCCGTGATAATGTAAAACGAACGTAGGAGTGTACTTTTTTTCCATTCTGAGTGTTTCTAAAAGAGTTCTGGTTTTAAACTATATTTTAATTTGGGGTGTTTCTTGAACAAAAGCACAGACTGAATTATATTTCCCAATCGATATGAACGTAAACATGGAAATCCAATTATTTAACGTTGCCTTTAAAATAAGGATTATATGAGTTTTGACACCAAATGTACCTAAATATAACCAAATTTACCTTGCATGCGTCGTGAGGAAATCAGGGAAAAAGATGATAAGAAATAGAGGGCCAAACTCCAGCCGTTTTTGTTGCGCAGGTGCTCTGAACTCAACGATCTGAAGTGGTTTGTAGCGCTGTGTGTTGTGTATATTAGTTCGTGAGCCGAATTGAACTGTTTTCCGAAAGTCTGAATTAAAAGTGGTATTAATTCACCTGTCATGCGCACTGACCAATAGAAACATTTTAATTGTGGCAGCACGAAATAACAAGAAAAAGACCAAACATGCAAGCTTTTTAAAGTCTCTTCATGAATGAAGTACGTGTCTACATTTTGAATAGAAAATGATTTTTCGAAAAAAAAAAACTGAAACAGAAACTAGAAATTGCAATAAGTTGTGCAAAATGTGTTTAGGAAACGACTGCACAGTTTATATAAATATTCACTTATTTTGCGGTAAAATGTCCTTGTATCTGAAATTATGGATACGTCAACCCGCTGAAAGTAATCATCGCTTGGAAAATGTATAAAATGGCAGGACTGCGGAGCAACGCAAATTTATGCATCTGAATTACAAGGCGTACTTTAATTAAATACGAAAATTAACGTTTGATATTCCCTTACAGACTTTCGTCAAATTTACCAATTGTATGATCCGGACTGTATTCAAATCTGGAAATGTTTTCGGTAAAATAAAATACCGTATTAAAAGTATTAGTTTTTAGTGGACCATAGCTGTTTTGCAACTTTTAAGACCTTTAGTTACAAGAAATGTCGAGTCCCAATGGTTTTTGAACCTTTTCTTTTCTTTGAATTTTAATTGAAATAGATGCTGTTCTCACACATGGGTGGTAACGACAGTGTGGTACCAATATTTTAAAAAAGCTTATACTAATTGCAACGTGCACATTTTACTAACTTCTGAGAAATTCCGTTGTACGGTTGTGCAAAGCTAAAGAAAAAGTCTCTTTATCAAGACTGATTTGCTTAACTTTTCAGGAAGCTTCAGTCCACCCTGTCAAGAACTGTCAAGAAATTTGAAAGTATGAAAGTGTGAGCACACTTGATCTTGGTCCTTCAACAACTTAACTACAGAACATTTTATGCTAGTAACAAGATATACCACTGATTTTAGATCTTGAGGAATGTTTAATTATATGGTTTTCATTCATTCGAACAAAACTCAACCGTCTGCGAGCAGGGCCGTAGCAAAGGGTGGTGCCGGGGGGGCCCGTGCCCCCCCAGTTTTTTTTCCAGCAAATGTGTCAAATGTGTCAAGCTCAGCAAATTGCTCCAAGTTTGAGAAAAACTTGTCATATTTTACTAGTTT
>JAOBYE010435419.1:0-13906 GCA_025403585.1 Parazoanthus swiftii | reverse complement strand
CCCCCCCCCCCCCCCCCCCCCCCCCCCCCCCCCCCCCCCCCCCCCCCCCCCCCCCCCCCCCCCCCCCCCCCCAGAGCTTTAACGTGGGATTTTACGGTAACTCAACAAAGCGGCCACAGAATGGCGTAGAAATCGCCAAAGGTCATAAGCAAAAAAACACATTTGAGGAGAGTTCAGGTTTCTCTACAAGATAGCAGTTTACTAACATTTTTATAGGATCGAGGAATTATCCACATAAATGCGATTTCGCTTTTCTGTACGAGCGAAAACAAGATGAATCATTTTCAGTCCAAAAATGGTGGATTCCATCGCGGTCGAGTGCGGAAATGGAGATTTTTAAAAATTTTCCCTCAATTTTGAAGACGCCGGGTCAGCGCGCGCTTAGTAGCCTGCGCTGGTTTGGTAATTTTCAGCGGTTGTACCTCTGAAATCAGAACTTTCAAAATGGCGGCCGAAGAAGAGGTGAATGCAACAATTCGCTCTCTTCGTCCTCTACGGCGTCACGTTAAGGATTTTGTTGCTTTCAAAACAGAAGTTAGAGAAACACTGGCTTCAGTCTTTGCAAAACATAAAATTAGAACGAAAGCAATTGAGCAAATCCTTCGATCGACAACCGAAGTCAGGGGCATATTACAAGAAGAGCTAAATCAGTGGCTGAAAGTGATAAACAGACGCCTGGTTTCTCGAATGGGATCAAATAAGCCATGGACTTTAGAATTTAGGCGTGACATGGCAAAGGAGGTTTTTAAGTTCATCAAGGCTACTGTTAAAAGAGCACCTTCTGCGTATGGTGTACCGATGAGTGAAACAAACACTGACTGTCGACCAGATTTCCCATACGGAACGAAATCGAATCCTTCGAGACTTCTCAAAGATATGCAGATTAACTCGCCTAGAAGTTGAGTCACACTTCATCAAACAAAGCGCTGCTGAACCTTTCAATATTTTTTTTCAAAAATAACTTACCATAGGGGTTATTTAAGCAAGATATGACGATTTTTTTTATTTTTACTGACATTGATTCTGATTGTTTTGAAGAACATCACAGATACAGGCTGAACAAGCACCATGACCCAATTGAATTTGAAGATTGGAAATCGTGATAATTTTGCTTTAGAAACTTTGTAGTTTTGTGTATTAAGGTGTCCAGCCGTGTTTGCATTCTTCCAAAATATGCAGTCAGATGGATTTAACATTCGTCCAACTTCTAAAACATAAAGAAAGGCAACCAACTGAGACCTTAGTTCATTGCTCTTGCCCCCAGTCCATTAATGGCAGATCTGTTGGAATAACAATTCCACATTTTTGTCATATTTACAGTGCCAATAAACAGTTGTTCGAAAGTGGCAAGCTTTCTCAGCGTTCTCAATGTTTTATGATGAGCTCAAGCACCCACAAATGGTCCAAAATAGAGTAAAACTTATCAATTCAAGCATAAATCTGAAACGTTTCATCGAAGAGCATGTTTCTTTAAAAGAGACAGTAAAAAAGTGGGCTGTGTCACGTGATCAACTGCCAAAACATGTGACATTTACATACCATACACAGTACTCCTGCTGTTCTCTATGTAGATATAAATACCTTTATATACACCATCCCCCAGCCCCCAGCCCCCGAAAAAAAAAATAAATAAATAATTGAGTAAATAAATAACTAAATAAGAAAATAAATAAATAAATAAATAATCGAAGGTGACTTACGGGTAGACCTCCGTCTTAATAATGGAGAATTTTATCATTTCAGTGCATTTCAAAACTTTTTGATTAATTTTTAACAAAAGTCAGACCATTTTCTGACGTCAGCAAAAATCCAAGATGATGACTTCGTGACTTCGTGACTTCATGCCACAATGCTAGAGAAGTCTGCTTTTTATTTTTCAACAAAATATACCGGATGAAAGCTGATGGTGAAGGGCACTTACGAAATTTGATGGCAGCGCCAGGAGCCAGGTATGATGTTGGAAGGTCCATGAATTCCTGCAGGAAGTTTACACTAAGATCGCCTGGCTTGACTTCGTCTAGATAGATTTCATACCTATAGCAAGAAAACAGTATACAACATTTAGGCCTGTTACTGGCCCAAATGTAGCCTAATCTTGCCGCGAGAGGGCATAGGCGATTTGTCATGTCACGTCATGACTCCCCCCTCCCCCCCCCCAACAATTATTTCAAAGAGGTTAAGAATTAGGGCATACCTTTGGCATGCAATTAGTACATGATCCAGTAATTAATTTCCATACAAACAATGGTCAATAAGTTGGCAGTTGTTGATGTTGCCATTGCAATAAATGCAAGAACCCAAAAAGGTGAGTTTCGGCCGCCATCTTAGATTTCAAACTTTCAAGGTTTTAAATAATCGTGAGATATATTTTTGGAAGTAGTTAGGAAGCATCATTTTAGAGGATAAAACTATGAAATGGTTAGAAGAAAACAAAAAATCGAGAGTTTGTAGTAATTTTTAACAAAAAGCTTTGAAGACCTGTGAAATCCAGCCTTCGTGACTTCCCATGATATCGTCATCATTGATGACGTCATCTAATCAGTGTCAAGAGATGTGCCCATAATCAAGTTTCAGTCTAGCTAGCGATTTCTTACTCACCTATCTAGATCGATAGATAAAAGCGACATGTATTTCTGTGATGCACTAAGGGAAGAGCTTCCCCAGGCCTCCTTTACCCCTGCGTAGAAACCAAAGACAGAGCCAGCCATTCCTGCCTGTACTTGAAGATAGCGTCGGTATTCGCTTCGACTGTAGAAACTGTTCATTGAAACACTTGTATCATACACTCCGTGCACGTTCATGGTGTCTGGGACGTTAGCATTATCATACCTGAACAAACAAAAAACTCATAAAACAAACATTTTTTCACAAGTATTTTTGCTAGCCTGTTAGATTTCCAGTTAAACGCAATGCAAAATTGCACATTTGCATAATGTTGAATCTGATTTCATGAAGAATGAAAAATGTAATCACTTCTTCAAACAAATATTTAAATTGAGGAATTATCTATCAAAGCATAATTTCATAATACAATGATCTGAGACGTGTTCAATAGTCTCAGAAGTTGCCCAGATAGGCCAAATTTGCTCGAGGTTGCTAGAATTGAGAACCTGAGTTGCTCCAAAAGCAAAACGTTGCCGAATACAAGCCATATATATCTATGAAGCTATACATTGAGATTTGACAAATGTTCCAGATAAAATTTTGTAAGAAGCAAACAAAATGAAACAAAATTTAAAAAAGAAGACTCGATACAACCGCAGACAAATGTACTGCAAAACACGCAAACTTACTTAGCTTTTGCCGCACAAAATCTTTGAACGATGCTCATCTTTCGTGATTCTGGACTATAGACGCCGCGGCCATCAAAGCCAACTCCAATAAAAGCAGCGCCATCAATGAGATCCTTGTAATGGAACAAATGTCAACTTTACTCAGTTGCTATGGTAATGACTAAAGAAGATAAAGTAGATGACGGTCACAACCAATACGTAAGAGCGGCACCTAACTCTGTTTCTATGGTATGTGAGTAGCATAACGCCCTTCTCTTGCCTTCAAGGTAGGTGGTAAAGTCATTGTAGGGCTACTAAACCCAGTGGAAAAATTTCTTACTTATCTACAAATAGACTACGAGTAGTCCCTAATTTTCCTCTGGGAGATAGTCGAGCGAACGATCGAGAATCCAAAATGGCAGATGAAAACTGAGGCGAGCGGAAAATAAAAGGGGAGGAGAGGAAAACGTCCGCTCGCCTCAGTTTTCGCGCGCCATTTGGGATTCTCGATCGCTTTTCTCGATCGCATCGCTTGACTATCTTTCGGGAAAAAAATAGGGAGTACTCCTAGTTTATCTACAAATCTCCCTATGAAACAGCGTAACACAAGCTTTGAAACTTTGTGACATTGCAGTTTAAAAATAGTTTGGTGGCGGATTCATTCGAAATATCGCACCAAAATTATGGTTCCCTGGTTCCACCGATTTTGTAAAGTGGGGCATGCATTTCGGATGTCTCTTATAACAATCGAGAGGATAGGGGGTCATTTTACCCCCCCCCCCCCCATCCCATTATTGCTTTCGGTACAGAATCTGCCTATAAGAGCAATCAAGATTGTAACATATGCAAAAAATATATACGCACATTCCAGAATTGTCTCCAGAATTCACAAGTTAGCTTTACTCGCCAAATGTCACTAATTCTACGTAAGATGTTTCAAACCGTATGTTTTTTAACTTAAACAATAAAAATCTATGGTTTCTGATTGGTTGTATAAATAAAGTTAAGTGCATGATTATGCTGTGCAAGTAAGTAATTTCACCGTTATCCGAGAACTTCTTCATCACATCTTAAAACTGCAGAGGTGGACACAAATTTCATAATAATATTCTAAAATGTCTATTTGAACTAAGTTTTGAAACCAAGTTTGGGAATACTGCAACATATTTATCCGTTTTTTTAAAATTTTTCCCATAAATTATTTACAAGATTAACCAAAGGAATTCCGGTAAGTAAAGTGAAGGGTGAAGGATTCACAACCCCGCGAGGAGGGGATGGGGGGTCAGGCAATGCTGTACCATACAAGTGCTTGCAGTGGGAGTGGTGGTTGATATCTCAAATAAATATCTGTCTAAACAAGTAACGAGAAAGTTGTTTTCGGGCTGAAAAGAATTTAACACCGCAGGGATATCATCGAGCTTAACGGTGAGAAAGGTTCACTTACGTGACAAATAGTTGACATCCGTTTTGCTGCATAACAGGGATCACCTTTCTGATAGTCCCTGCCATAACACCCGTTCATCATGATACCCCCCAGTCCCATGGGGTAGGTGAATGGTTGTTCTCCTTCATTATCTTTCTGTTTTTCTTTACTAGTATATTCAGCACCAATATGAAGACCAGCGGGAACAAACATGTCCTCAGTTTTCCAACCTTTTCCTGGTTCGATATTCAATTCCAACTAAAAGAATAAAATCGTTAAATTTTGCAATAATCTTTTACTAACCACTTTTTCAATCAGTATTCTGGCGTTGAGTGTCACATGTGTCTAAAATGTACCCCTGTCCATATTTTGAATGGCAATTTATCTGATTACGTATAGTGGGCTTTAAGTTTATTGGAATTGAGTTTACTGGATGTCTAACAAAATATATAAAGATACTAATCAAATAGAAGCGGTCTTTTATATACTTAATACCTTAATTCCGAACTTCCTAAACACCCCTATACTTAACTTTATATGAGAGTAAAAGCCCTTACGATTTGTTATTTCATTTGGTAACGTCGATTACATCAACTGTAAAAAAAGATGTCCTCCCCTAGATTGAGTAAATGCTAATCTACCGGTCCTCTTCTTTTCCATATTTTTTAAAAATGCGAACATTTGGTATTCTAATTAGTAATATATATATAATACGGTAGATGTAACGTTAATCAAGTTACTTTCCTTGCATTTCTTGTAGATATTGTGTACAATTTCCCTTATTGTACACAGTGTGGTAAGAAAATATTATTTTGCAAGGGCTATATGAACATTCGTCCATTTCTCTGTGTCTGTCTGACAGCCTGTCGGTCTGTTTGTCTGTCTGCCTGACAGCCTGTCGGTGTGTTTGTCTGTCTGCCTGACAGCCTGTCGGTGTGCTTGTCTGTCTGCCTGACAGCCTGTCGGTCTGTTTGTCTGTCTGCCTGACAGCCTGTCGGTCTGTTTGTCTGTCTGCCTGACAGCCTGTCTGTCTGTTTGTCTGTCTGTCTGCCTGACAGCCTGTCGGTCTGTTTGTCTGTCTGCCTGACAGCCTGTCGGACTGTTTGACTGTCTGCCTGACAGCCTGTCTGTCTGTTTGACTGTCTGCCTGACAGCCTGTCGGTCTATATGTCTGTCTTCCCCAGACTGTCGGTCTGTTTGTCTGTCTGCTCGACAGCCTGTCTGTCTGTTTGTCTGCCTATATGTACCTATCTAGGTCCTAATCATCACAATTTACAAGTGGATACCTTTTTGCCGACGAAGTCCTCTGCTTTCTTTTGTTGATCTTGTATGATTTGTAATTGCTTTTGAACAAGGTCCTTCGCAAGATCCTTAATTAAATCCTTCCCTACTTCTGCAACTACCGCTGGTACAGCTCGTTTCTATGCACCAAAAAGGAAAATGCTTTAATATAACAAGTTTTCAAATTTAAGGGCAATCCATAACTTATTTAGTTATTTTGTCGTTGTTTTCTTATACTGTTGACCAGTCGGCGATGTCTAAACAATATGACGTTTTGAAAAAATCAATGAACAACGCTGAAAAATTGTAACTTGAAATTTGTGAGCAAATTGCACCAGGTTCGTTTTGGCGCGCCTGCTGTCGTGTGCTGTCAAATGGTTTCTCCCATTAACAAGTGAGAAATTCCGCTTTTTTTAACGCTAGCTGGAACTTATGATAGGCAAAATCTTCTTTTCCCTTCGTAGTTTTGAAAATGCGAAATACTCAAAAAATCAAGAATTCTAATTGTTTTGTATCCTACCGTAGGCTGAACCTGACTTCATTTTTCCTTTCAGAAATTTTAAGTTCGATAACAAGCTGTGGAAAAGTTTTATTTTATAGTATTGCTGTAATGAAGTGTTAGGTTGTTGCCCTGCTACTCCCTGGCAAAAATGACAAACACTGGATGGAGTAAAGTTGTTCCTTGGATCAATTAACTGCGTTGTGTGGGTGCCAAATCAGACTTTATCGTCCCAATCTAAAATATGTTTTTCAACGGAAGAAAAATATTTGTTGGTATTTAAGCTATTGTCTTAGCCTTTATATTTTTCAAGTATTTTTCGAACATTGGAGAATCCGAGTTTACATGTGCACCTTTTCTAAATTGTTACAAAAACTGATTAACAAGTTTTACCTGACGAGATATCCTACTGGCTGCGTCCACATCATGTAAGCTCACTGACTGGTCCCCGTTCTTGGATTTCACTATTTAGTAAGCAGTGAAAGCGTTATAAAGGCTTTCCCAAGTAAGAAAAACGATTACGGAATCGAATATTTTTTTTCTTCTACATGTATCTCAAATGTACATCAATATGGTACAGCCATCACAATGATGTATAAGTCGATTCCAAGGGTACTCATCCTCCTCGGGCAACCCCCAAGCATTTGACACACTGTGATTCACTACACAATTATTTCTCTAAACTGCTCAAAGATTGTTTCTTCAGTGTATCGAATGGTTAGTTTCCTGACAAGGAACGCTAACATCTTACAAGTATTCCTCATAAATTATAGAATGTGCATGGCTTTGATGACATTCGCAGCAGTTTTTGTGTGTATCGTTATCATTCGAAAAGGCACTTCAAGCATCGTTTTCATTTTGTAACCGCGTGAAACTCTAAGATCGGTTTCCAACTTTCCAGCATGAAACACAAGCACTGAAAACAATTAAGTACTCAATAAAAACGTTGTTTTCTACTGATGGTTTCAAGCCCTGAAAACAGTAAAAAATTTTAAAAATAAAGAAACTGGACGGTTTCTGGACACCAGTCTGGATCTGCACCCCTCCATGAGGCCAGGCATTTTACCCCAAAGGAATCTCTTGATAGCAGGGCATTTGGCCAAATAAAAGGAGTTGCCTCGTCTTGATTCTAGGGCTTGCAACAGTACGTGAAACCGGCAAAGCTATTAACTTTAGAGTGTTGAACACTGTTCATGCAAGAGTGCAGTCTCAAATCTTGGTTAGATTCTGGGCTTACTTCTTTTACGGCTTATGGTTTCCTAATTTTCTTTGGGTCTTCACTCGAAAGTTTTCAATACCACTAATATTGCTGCCCGAAACGGACACATTCGTTTCAATACATATGAACAGGTGTTGATCGGTGAAAACAGTTTGGAAAATTGCTAAGAATAAGCGAAACAAGAGGGGTATTTAAATCAATAACTAGAGTTCCCCAAATTACTATGATGCGGGGAATTTAGTGAGTTTCAGCTAAATATGATTTAACAGCTATTGTCTATTTCAAACCATTTGTCTTGCAAACCCTCACTACAAGTCCTACAGGTCTACTAGTACGTGGTGCACACCTGCATCTTTCCACAGCCATGGTATGTTTGCTGCCGAACAACTGATGGCGGCAAGCACAACCATCAATGTGATATAAACAACCTTCATCTTCAAGGTTTCACTGATGTCTGTAAGACATATAAAAGAAACAGGAAATCGTTACTATAAATTAAACTACTTCACCATAGTAATATCACCATATCTGCAAAACCATGGGAAGAATGAATATCGCTTCAAACGTGTTCAAAGTGTTCCATTATTTTTACGGGCTGAAGCTGGGGTCAGAGAGCTAATTTGTGGCGGGGTATAATGTGAGTTTGTGCACATGTTGCTTGATTGTACATCTGGAACCTAGCCCTCCCCCCTTGCCCCCTGATGTTGTTTTGGCGGGGGGGGGAGATTTTTATATGGGATGAACGAAAGGGGAGAAGCGATGGGGTAAAAGTTAACATTAGGCGGGAGGGAAGACAGCGAGGAATACAATTGGAAAATATAAATATGTTAGTAACGGTAATAATAATAACAATAATAAATGAGTTTATGCCTTGTGTGACGTGAACCAGTTCCCAGTCTTACAGCAAGTTGTCTTACTACTCCACCAATCCGGGAACTTCAGATTGGGGGTGTATAACAGGAGTTACTCACTCCATCACCCTCTTTTCCTCCATCGAGATAACTATTACGCATTCAACATCACAGTTTCACCTCTCCACCTCCCCCGACACACCCTTTCGTCTGGGCCTCGAGCTCACTTTCAGGTAGTTATTCCCTCACCTTTGCTGGGACCAGTTCCAGATCACAAGCTTTCGTACTGAACAATCGTTACGTTGTCAAAATAAAGCGACAACTCACTAATCAGTGAGCGGCCAATATATGCCAATACTGTGCCTATTCGGGTGCCTCTTTATAAGTTCCTATTCCCAGCAAACAGAGTTAAGTCCAGGAGTTCACGTTTCGGACCCAACAGAAGTCTATTATCTCCAATTATAGACGTAAGTGCGCACAAAGAGCATAAACAGTGTATACAAAGATGATAATACAACAGATCTCAATAATGTAATGAGGATATAATTATAAGATTAAATGTTAAAACAAATGGATAAAAACAACACAACACAACATAACATAAAACAACGCAACAGCACAGCACATTACATCACAGCACAACATAACACAACACAACAAAACAAACAAAACACAACACAACACAACACAACACACGAACACAACACACAACACAAAACGGCACACCACAACACACCACACCACAACACAACACAACACAACACAACACAACACACGAACACAACACACAACACAAAACGGCACACCACAATACACCACAACACAACACAACACAACACAACACAACGCAACACAACACAACACAACACAACACAGCACAGCACAGCACACGAACACAACACACAACACAACACAACACAACACAAAAAAACACAGCAAAAGAGCAATACAGCGCAGCACATGTAACAGCACAGCACACAACACAACACAAAACGACACACCACAACGAACAAGAAACAAAATAACACAACACAACATACATCACACACACAACAAAGCACACAACGCAGGTTAAGATTTTATAGAGTGAATTTCTCGTGAGCGTGAAGCAACGAGTGCAAATAACAACAAATCATCACAAGTACTGATTCGTGAAGCTGCAAGCGGTTGATTGTACAATGTATTACAAGTCCGAGCAATAGAACAGGAAAAAGATGTTTGCTCCATGCCAAAATACAATGGATGCACCTCCATCACAGCACTAATAACTTATAATGTTAATGTTAGTAACAAAAAAAATATATCCTGATCCCCACTTTTGTAAGATTTCGAACTAATGCGACTGGTTTATAACGAAGGTGCATCCCTGGTATTTTCGCATAGAGTATATACTAGGAAAATTATCGCCAAATGTTCAGTTAATTTGCCAACGGTACACTCTAATCGTAATTTTGAGTGTGTTTAAATGAGTTATTACAACGGTATCGTCTGAAAGATGTTTCTTGAGTTAGACTTTTATCCTTTAATGCCTTAAATTACAACTCTTAAAATCAATGTCAACAATAAGTTGTCAGTATTTTGTTTATTTGTGAACTTGAATAGGTTTTTGCGAGGGCGAAACCAAATGATAGTTTTTAAGTCGAATCTATTTTTTCAATTGTTGTTATTGTAAATAATCATTGTAAAGTCCGTAAGTATGCACTGCCTGACTCAGCCTTGTTGCCACACAAGCCTTCGGCTTTGGCTCTGTTTCGACGTAACGTCACCAGATTTGTCATTTCAAGAGTCAATAGATGAAAAATGAGATGACATTGGTCTCATTAAGCTTGGAGCACTAGTCTTTTGCAACAAAACCATCTAATCAAGCATAAATGTAATGAGATTAAATCAAAAATCGTGCCGGCTTACTAGTTGCTTTTTTTCTTAATAAAATACAACAAAGAAACAACCTCTGTAGAAATACAATCATAGACATTGGTTGCGTCTCATTTCTTGGCCGAAATCGGCCAATGTCATGCAGCAGCTATCAGTTGTGCTATTATTTGTTTCAATTTTTTTCTGTAGTATCTCCTTTTCTATGTTGGTTTTTCTTTATTACCGGTATGTATTCCCTTAATATAAGCAGACATTAAAAAAAAACCAGATTTTACGAGGAAACTTTCCCTAATCGGATTCGTTATTCCCTTTATCAACTATTTTTACATCCAACTAAAGTATCGGCCATAAAATTATATGCAAAACATATTATGGAAAATATTGTAAATGTTAGATACTTATATCTGTGTTATGTTTGGCACTCGCTGTGTTTCACCTAAAATAGCAATACAAATGGACATCTTGCGTTTCAATGGTGAAACACGCCTCAACCGATACACTTGCTACGCTGCTGCAGTGGTGTGACTGTATTGGGTTACGTGTACGTGTCGATACATGTTTCTTGATGGGACTTTTCTGTAATTTCAAGCCACGTTTATTTAGTAATATTCGTAATTTCAAAGATTAATTGCGATATAAGAGTACGGCTGTAAACATTTCCTAGATGTTACGCCTAATGAAAAAAAAACAAAAGCTATGCAGTATTAAACCAGTCAGCCCCAACAAACTCCACGCATTCCAGGTGAAGACAATATTATGTTTTTATGTTATCATGTTATCACAAGATGAAAATTTTAGAACATTTGTTGTAAAATAATCATTCTCTTTGCGTGTGCTGCACTTATTACAAGTAACAAAGAACCTTCGCTGATACAGTTACAATCAACCAGATCTTCTTTGCATTTGTCTGTCCACTCATGCTAATAGCAAGAACTTTTAGTAGCAACTTTATAAAAGCAAAAATCATTGGAACTAAATATTTCTCAAATTCGAGAAAGGTGATAAGAACAAAATTGTTTGTTAAGTACAAATGAAATTTCTGAGCTAAAATGACAAAATGACAGCTGTTTGGCAGAACAGGCAGAAAAATTATCTTCGGCGGGCTCCAGGGCAGGAATTTTAAATTTATTTTATCAGGTTTTCCAAAGCAACATTTTGCAATATTTGACTCTAAAAATAAAACGAAAACTTCAAGATAAAACACTTAAACATAGCGCTCAAACTTATTTTTTGCAAAACATACTTCCATCATACCCTGTAACGTTACACTAAACCGACAAAACGAAACTTTTGACGTCAGTTTCCTGGAAAGATCTCGTAACTTCTTCCATAACCTCGCAAAGAAGAACCACAGCGTTATTATTTTTTTGAAACAAAGGTTTTACCAGTATACGTTTTCGAATTTATCTCAAAAATTTACCACAGACATGCAAAATGCTTTGCCGATGTTTTTACTCAGAATCTACTCTTTCTCTAACTTCAATTGCATTCTAATTCCACGGTTCAGTTCATTTGCTGGATCAACATTTGCACATGCTACCATATGTGTAAGTAAAGCAGAAGACAGCAGGGAATTGGGCCCAAAAATATCGTATCAGCGACGTTTGAATGTTTTGTACTTACTTCTGATATCGTAGCTTTGCATAAACGTGATGAGCACCCGCGGTAACCTAAGAAAAGACAATCGAAAATTAGCTTCCATTCAGCTAAGCTCAAGTTAAAATAAACGTCACAACCAACCTAAACACAACCAGATGCTCCAAAGTCCTCAAAAACAATGTTTTTAAGCAGACGAGCAGAAGATTTTCGAAAAACATGGGCGTGTATAACTCGGACATATCACTGCGCCATTGGCTGGTCGTTAGCTGACGTAAAAGGTCAGTACGATTGATTGAACTAAAATGTTGACATGTCGACCTCCTATTGGCTCGTGATGACTCATAAATTGTCTGATTGGAAACTGAAATAGTTGATTGACAAGTAGCTGTACGTCACTGCTAGCTTTTGACACATTTGGTAACTCCCTCCAAGAAAGTAAAAGCAGTCTTCTTCAACTGACCAAAACTGCCTTAAATAATGCCAACATCTTCGGCCTTTTGCTCCAAGACCTACAACGTCATTAATTTATTAAACAAAGGAATTTAATATTGGAACGTTAGGCTTGTACAGAAACCTTTAGTGAACGTCTAAGCTATCATGGAGGTATGCCTCAAATAGAAAAAGATACTGAGATACAACAAGAGCAGGAGCTATACCCTTCTACATAATACTTCATGTAAACATAAGGCGTTTACAGACGGACTCAAATTATCGAGACTTGAAAACCCTTTTCAGGATACGGTTTTTACATTTGCTTTGCCAACTCGAGCTGTTATCATTATTTATATCAGTTTTTATTGGAACTTTAGGCTTGAACAAAGGTCTTTAGCGAACGGTTGAGTAATTAAATAGGGCAATATGGTTTAATTTAGTAGTAGTAAAAAGTTGCAGCAATTGCCTTTCCATACAAAAATTCAAAGTATGAATGTAATACGCCAGAATTATGTTGTTGAGGATTAAAAGGAAAGAAGTTTCGCAGGACCACCTTTAGTTATGCTCGATGTTGCTCCAACTACTGCAAGTAAACTATTCGACCATCTTGGTAGGATATTGAAAAAGAGCTATTTTTACCTTAAAGCTCGGAAACTTGTTTTTGTTGAGCGCTCTGAATTTCAACAAGAACCTTCTCTTGGCGGGATCTTGAAACGAGATACTCTGTTAGTCCCTTGTGAGTACAAATTCCACTGTCACGAGTCTGCTGTCGACTGCATCCACTCGGATCAACACAGCGACGCCAAGCAGTAACGACAGAACACACACGACAGTGCCACAGCGATTTATCTTGGCGAAGTTGCTTTTCTGTTTATTCCACTTCCATTTTGGCGAGTTGCTAACACGAGTAGAAAAGCGAAATGATGTTTGAACTTTTCCCAGAAAGGAGCAACGTGAAACTTCCCGTTTCTTAGAATTGAAAGGCGAGCAGGAAGGGGGTGAAAACTGAAATGGTGGAAATAGAGCAGAGTAACTCTATCGATAAACATTTCAGCACTCACTTTTCTTAAAACAACAAAAAAGTATTTTCGAAATTAATTATTGACAATCATCTTTGCAGAGCTATGCCGATAGTTTTGTAGTTCTTATTTAGGAGATCGGACTTCTTCAAAGGGATCAAAGCTTTTTGGGGTAACAAGTGATTAAATACACCTAAATATTGTTATGCCATGTATTTCAGAAACTTATACTCATGAGATTTTTGTAGTTTTGTATTCAGATAATTTCTATTGCTCCACAGATTTTTAGGTCATCAGTGTCACGCCACAAAATTTGCAGTTTTGTTTTGACGAATTTTATAACCTTGGCCGCCATTTAAAACAAGAGGCTTTATACAAAGCCTAACTCGGGCCAAGCCGTGTTCTTTTAAGCAACTAGTTTAAAATAGACTGAAAC
>JAOBYE010435308.1:0-13906 GCA_025403585.1 Parazoanthus swiftii | reverse complement strand
GGGCCGCAAAAGACCGCTGCTTTTTGATTGGCCATGATCTCATTTTGCCCGATATTTAGAATAGAACGTTTTAAGGGCACAGAGCAAATTTTGTTACAAACCGGTAGTAAACATCTCCCAATGTTTCTCTCAAAATCAAACATACTGGGTCACTTCATTGTTGGTAATTTCTACGCGACTCAGTATTACAAAAAACCAACTCCGCCTTCTTAAAAAGAACAGAAAGCCGGTGCAAAGTATCTTGAAAATGTTTTCCGAACCAACTTATACACAAATTGTTTTATTTGAATATGAGCAAGAGTACGCGAAGGACAGAGAAGAGGTCTGGTGCAGGAAACGGGAACTGTGAATTCAAAAAAGTTAGTTCTTCTAGCAAATGCAGAAGCCCTCTGGAACAGACAAGAACGAACATAAACGTTTAACACGAGTGTTGCAAAAAATGGGATACGAGATTGATGTTGAGCTTTAAAGTTTATTCAACTATTGTAAAAAAATTTGGCAATGCTAAGTTCAGAAAGCAAACATATACACAGATTGACAAGTTGATATATACCTGTGATTGCGTTCAAGATTCGTCGTCAGGCCTGCTTTTGTCAGCAAGCGAGCATTATGTGGCTCTGGCAATTGCTGCATGAGAAAATAGATACACAGAATTTAAATTAGAAGGAAGGAAGGTTTCAGCAGTCGAACTTTTAGACTGCGCTAAAGTAACTGTCAATGTTACTTGTATTTTAAAATTTTTCACATGCTTAAAAATGGTTCTATTCTTTTAAGATTCCTTTCTCACTAAACTTCTCGAGTAAGTGAAGTTTTCGGAAGTTTCATTACGTCATGTACAATGGAAACCTACCTGTCCGATTAAGAATCATCGAGCCTTCTCTAACCGCAGTCAGTGAACTACTGTCTTGAAGATTTCAACGGTTTTAATTTGCATTTACTGACTTAGTTCCATATTTCCCTCGACACACATACTCATGTATAAATTGAATACTTGACACTCAAATTCAAAGAGTTTTGGCCAGTTTGGGGTTAATGGTATCATACCCGTATGTCTTTTGTGTCACTGTTGAGCAGTTTGGCATTTTAAAGCCATTTGAAAGCAACCTGCACGACAGTTTTAATTGAAACGTTTGGTTTTGTTATCACCCTCTCTTGAGTTTCGCTTAATATTGGTATGCTTTGAACCTGATTGATTTTATTTTAAACAACTATAATTGTGTTTCGTGCTTTACAAAGACAAACGTAGATCAGTTTACTGATCGAGTGCTCTGCTAAACTGTTAACGGGCGTAAGAATGTGTTTGACGTAATTTTGAAGTTATATCGAAACTGCAACACATGGTAGCAAGTTTAGCAGGAATTGGGTATGGTACTGAACGCCGGCAGTTGAGTTCAATTGTGCTTGCGCGAGCTACTGAGCAATTATTTACACCTAAATTAGAGGAACTAGCAGCAACACCAATGGCAGGACTGGCAGCAGTGGCGGCAATATTGAAAGTTGACAGACTGGCAGCAGTGGAAGAAAGACCAACAGCAGAGGGCCTGGTATCAGTTGTTGAAGTAACAGCAGTAGAGGAACTAGCAGTGGATGTAGAATTTGCGATCGAGAAACTTGCAGTAGTTGAAGGACTGTTAACAGGCTTTCGCATGACACACAATAAAGTGTGTAGGTGTAAACAGATCTTTTTGGACTTCAGTTGCTTGGATGTTGTTGCACTGTTATTTTTGCAGTCTTTCGATCGACACTTTAAAACACCCTAAAAAATCAAAATCAACTTTCAACAATACAAAATAAGTTCTAAAACAAAGTAAAGGAAGTTGAGAGGTTTAAGAATGTCTGTGTGATAATCTGGATGGAAAAATACCACTTTTTTTTTTAAAAAAATTGATCATGAATGAAAAAAAAAAAATTCTATAAAAAACAACTTTTTCAATAATGTGGGTCGAATAGTAGTTATCATAAAATATTACAATTTCCCATTGGCTTATAACTTCAAATATTCAAGAACTTGTCTAAAAACTACCTGGTCACACAGAGCTTTTTATGGCAAGCAATGTGATAGCAAACAAAAATTGATTAATAATCTCTCTTCGGACAAAATTTACCAACATAGACTTCTAGTAGTGTTTTGAATATCGGTAAGAATTGTTAAAAAAAGAACTAAGTTTCAATGTTATATCATTGAACATATACCTCCACGAGCTGAACATGAGAAAAATTGGTTGGAGAAATTGGTGCTGGAAAATCCATAAACAGCGAAACACCTCTGGGAAACCTTGAACGCAACTGGAGCGCCACTTAGATAACCGCATAGCCCTCTCAAAGACACTTTCACGGACTCGTCCGATGGATAATTATTAAAGTCATCTTTTTGGAGGACAAGCTTCTCCATAGGCAGTACTGCACTTTCTAGAAACTTCATGTGTTGGCAGGAAAAAGGACGATCAACCGAAGTGCTGGCCAAGTGGAACGCCCTTTGCAGCTTACATTTCTCTGTGTGGCAGAGTGCAGTCACCGGCTGCCCTCCTGTACAACGAATCCCCGATCGTCCCGAGAACTTGTTTTCACGGAAAATAGATTGAATCCTGAAGAAATTTCAGATAAAAGGAGGCAGCAATCGGTACCTCCAGCGGCTTTGCCTTCTTAACACTGGGTTCGTAGGAGCCGCCGAGCTCGTAGCCGCACGAACAAAAAACGTGGCCTCTATATTGTTTTATAACTGGCATTGCAGGTTTTGCAATGGCCGCGTCCTCTTTTTGTCCAGCTGACGGCTGGTTTTACAGCATATCCCTTAGGACAAAGACAATAAGTTGAAACACACTAAATACCAACAACATAGCACGAGATAAACTTGAGAAAAAACTTAAACCAAAATAAAGCAGTACTTACCGTTTGTGGGTGCCAGAGGTTTTTTTTTTAAATACGAACCAACGAGTCCTCGCCGGCCTGACTCGTTGATTCGTATTTAAAAAAAAACCTCTGGCACCCAGGGTAGGATCCACCATGCTTTTAGCGAGTTCAAGGAAAGATATTTACAATATATTTACAATTTACATATTTACAATTCGTTACCAAAACAACAGTGATAAAATACAACGGAAAACGAATAAAGGTTATAAAAATACTTTTTAAAAAAGGTTATGAACCGGTACGGTGCGGAACTGTTACTGTGAAGCGAAGCACATGGCAGGACTCCGGTACTGTGGGTGTGAAGCACATGACGGCAACACCAACATCTCATTGGCACGGTGAGTTCGGTGAAGGCGAAATGCGACAGCCAATCAGATACACCGTTCATCCAGCTACGTGTTTACCGCGAAAGACGCGTGAACGAAAATCGTAATTGATATCCAAATACGTATACATCCTTAAACGAAAATGACATAAACTATTTGTTCCAAAGGCTATATTTTTAAATTGTTACATAATAATGGGGTGAAAATTCAAATGACCCCCTTTTTGGCAGCGTAAAAACATGATGACCCACCCCCAGATTCCCCCGGCCCACTCCCTTCCGTTTTAAAAAATGAATGCTCTTTTAAAGAGCCATTTTTCCATAAAAAGCATGACTGATGGATACGAGCTGCTAAACCATGAGTGAAATGCTGCTAAACCACGAGTTAAAAGCTAAATGCTTAAACAGAACCAGTAAGACTTGAACTTTTGGAGTGGATGTTAAAAGCAGTTCAGCACAGCTACTCAACTTTGCACAGCGTCATATTTGAGACAGGTAAACGGGTGTTTGTCTAAATGATAAAAGATCAAAGGGTGAAACCACCGATTGAATAAATTTTAGTTTCCCATCACCAAAAACATGAGGCGGGAGGTTCTTATTATTTGTTGTTTTGTAAATTTTTGTTATTTTCCAAAATATAGGTTTACGCCCCCTTTGCCTCCAGTAAAACAGTAGAAAACAGCCTCCATTTCATCTCAAGAGTTTATATAGCTAATTTTGATATTTATATACCAGCCAGCCTTTCATATTGACTTTCAACTTCCAATACCAGTGTTTTTTGTTGTTTGGAAGACCAACTTAAAATATATCAGTATATAATTGTTTCAGATCTCTATTTAGCGCAACACGGGTTTCTATACTAGGAAAATGTCTTGCAAACAACAAGTTCTAGTCACTATTTCAAGAATTCAAATCGCTGCAATGTGCAAATTTGATCAAAACAATCTCTCACTATATAGTTACTTCTCAGCCATGCACTTTTTTGGCTTAAAGGCTCTTGTGATCTTCTGCTTCGCCACCTTTCCTTGCTCACATTCTACGTCGGTGTTACGCACGCATAATGGGGTACTACGCATCGAGTATCAAATTCGATTTACTGTTTATATTTTGAGTTTATCTTACAGCAAAAGGGTTTTTCTTCAACATATTTCACATTTTTCCAAAAGGTCTTTAGATATAAACAGAAATAATAAATAATAAAAAAGGGGCGGGTAGGCAAAACGGAGGCGGCGCGGACGGGAAACTAATATTTTTTTCTTTAATACTTGGCCTTATACTGCTCTAATTAAGAATTGTGAACCCCAAAGGATTTTAGAATTACACAAGCCGAAAAGTAAGTGAATATCTGACTTCCTTAGCCTGCTTAGCTTTGGCGCTCTGGTTGGTGGGGAAGGGCGAAAAAGCGAAGCGGTGAAAGCCGCGATCCCCAACGAACGGCGAAACCGTGAGCGAGCAGCGAAGCGAGCCGCGCGAGAGAGAACTTCTTCTTCCTTTCTCCCCATTCACCTCGCAACCATTTCTTCGGCACTTCACTTTTTCGCCCTTCCCCACCAACCAGAACGCAAAAGCTGTGCTGGCTATAACTTCCGATATCAACGCTGCAGTGCCATAGGCCGCGTAGAATCTGGGCACGAGAACAGAACCACTTGAAAAAAAAATGCAAACAAACGTAAAATATATAATTTTTATTTCTCTAGGTGCATTAATCATAATAAATAGCTTACAACGATTTTTCTATTTATCAATCTTTCCTTGGATGTCCAAGCATAATCAAATGCATAAACTCATACAGACTCCTATCCCAGCAGGCAGCAGGTATGAGCTGGAGTTAGATTTTAAAATTATTAAAAAAGTTCTACATCTTGTTTAAAATGTACATCAAGTCATTCATTGCAGAAAGATTTTGTATTCAGTAGTTTTCACATGTGGTTCTCTTCAACATTATTCTATGAACATCAAGTATATATTTTTTTCATCCTGTCACAAGATATTGACCCTTCTATTAAATAAACATAATTCATGCAACATGGTTTCTACTGTCCTTGGACTTGAAAACACTTAAATTTTGGTTCTTTAAAGTCCATAAATATAGTACTGTTTGATAGCATAAAAGCAATTATCTGAAACTTTAGCAGCGATAAAATGCCTTTCAAGTACTACAGCTTTATTGTAATTGTTTTGTTAGTCTAGACAATTAATTTTCACTTCCAAACAGGGTCTTTCGAAGAAAAGGGTTTGAAAGAATTCAGTGCCAAAATGTCCTTGAAATTGTGTATGAACCATGATGCAAGAAAACAAGTTTCTGGCATGAAATGACTTAATAAAACAGATAAAGCTTTATCAAAGAGAAATAAATACACTTGACAAAATATACTTGAGGAGGTCATTTGCAAACAATTAACTTAGTTTTGGTAACAACATTGACCAATTTGATGAGACAGTGGACTTAAAATCTACTGGTTAGTAATTAGGCATTTGCTTTTACTAAAAAGGTGTTTAGAAATATAATATTAATGTTATAGGTACATATACTAATAATATACAATTGTCAACAACCTTGAATATCTACAGCTTATACAAACACAAACAGAGTGCTGATGTTAAAAAAGGTATTGTAAAAAGTTGAAAAAGTTTCATGTCAAGCACTCTTACAGGTTTTCAGATATGCACACAACTGAACAAAATTAATGCAACAAACTTACAAAAATATAAAACAACTGTAATTAATGTCTAGTTTTTATCTTGCTTTTAAATTATTCCTTAGGTTACAAGTACTGATAGTTCATCATTGATCACTCTGTGACCCTTTAACCCAACTTAATTGCAAATTAAACCAATTTGACAAATATTTTATATCTAGACACAACAGTTTTGATGGAAAAGATGCCACCAGTAAAACTCATTAATTCAAAACTACATCCAGGACACTAGTGGTATATTTTCCATATCTTTGCTAAAAATGGGGACACTGACTTTCAAACCTTTTCTAAAATTTACAAAAATCTTAAAACTCACAATTACTCTACAAACTTTTTCAGCAATTTCTGAGGATTTTCTGCAAACTTGCACGTCTGTCTCCATAATAAAAGATTGGCTTGAAGGTATGCATGCACTGTATTTAAAACTACTTTACTCACTTGATACGTAAACTATTACTTTACCACTCTAATATCTTCACTTCCTTCCTCAAGAAAGACAAACAATACACCTATATCTGTCAGTTTGTCCAAAGTTTTACCTACAAAATTGATGCTGATCAGACAACGCCACTTTTCCTGGTACCTGTTCCAGCAAGACATAAATATTGGTCATGTTTAGTAAATGATGTTCTATACCAGTGTAATTCTTAGTGAAGGTATTTTAACCCTCTCTCTCAGGTGAGGGTGAGGGCAGGTGTTGCAACCCCCCTTTTGAGTTTTTCCTTGTGTCATTTTGCCATTTAACTAAGTAAACCATTCAGTCAATTTAACCACCCTTTGTCCACATAGCCAGGTATCTTAATATTGCTGTGGAAAAGGTTAAGGTGCGAGGGGTTGCAACAACCCCCTTGTCTTGAGAAGGAAGATGTGGCAGCAAAAATATAAATACTTTTCTAATCTGATTTTCCTATTTTGAAGCTTTTAGTAGATTAGAATTATTGCATCTTTATTGGAGCACATTAACTTATCTTATTTTTGTACCAGAAGAGATCCATTGTCCTGACATAAATCAACTATTGTTGTTATTAATTAAAAATTATAAGAGTTAAAAAACTATTGATTAATTATTTTGACCAAGTTTGTTATGTGCATGCAAAGTTTCATGTCAATCGATAATTAATATTGGTGAAACTAAGGAAAGGGTGACTTCCCCCCTTCTTGAGAGGAAAGGGGAGGAAAAATACCACTGAGAGAGAGGGATAATTAAATTCTTCATGTTAACAGCAAATGAAAACCTGCCATATTGCTGGCTTCTTCACCATAATTATGCTCATACCAGGTGATCAACTTTAAGCCTGCATTCTTCAACTGTGCAAGTAATACTGGAAGCTGTTTGGCACTACTGATCAGTATAATGTTGGCACTTCAGACAGCTGAGACATTTTTATGATTTGAACTACTGTGAAACACACCTTATCAAAAATGATTTCTGTATGATCACCCATACAGTTATCATGTTGTGAATGCCAGATTAATACACAAGGGTACAGCTACCCCAAATTATGCACCTGCATATCCCTCTGTTGACAAGTAAAGATAATTTACACACAGTTAAATGTTGTAGTTCATCCACTAAGTGTATCTCCAAGGTAGTGACAGTCATTAATGTCACGATGTGCTTGGTAATGGCAGGAATACCAGCTGCAAGCGATCAATTTCTCCCCGGCATATTGGGCACTGTTGCACATTTGCCGCACACTGGCCACAGGCCACTATATGCCCACATGGGATGAACACAGCATTGATTTGTTTGTCCATGCAAATTCTACAGCAGAATGCATCTTGCATTCTAGCCAACTGTTGTTGTAACTTGTTCAGCTCACTCAGAGGATCATTTGCACAGCTGCTTGTAAATGAATTACCTTGGTCAACTTTGCATGGCATTTGCTGAATAGGATCAAATCCCTGTTGATATAACGTCCTTCTACAGTGATCATAAACTTCTTTGCTAGTCCTTTTTACATCAAAGATATATTTCCTTTCTGATTCTTCGTCTCCAAACAGGGATATCAAGGTCTCTTTAAAGTCCCTAGTAAACTGGCTTTTTACTGCATTACGAACAGTTTCACAGTGGAAAAATGCATGGTACTCTGTGATAGAACGATACAATGCACATGCAGACTCTTGTGTTGGAAGGCGAAACTCAACCACATTTTCCCCTTCACAGGTAGCAACTGTCAGAAACAATGCCTTGCCAACATGTGTTGCCATCTTCAGAACATTGTAGGATGTTCTGGAAAAAGAAAGCATATATCAATTTAGGTAAAACAACACAGCTACATTTAATTTGATCAAACTACTGTGTTTACTACAAGTACCCAGTCTCTGAAAAATCCCTCTTTGCCTATATGGTTATATGCTAGGAATGCCCAACTGAAAATACCATAGTGCACATAAGATCAGTCTAAAACACAAAGCAGTCCAATAAAAAACAAGTAGCCCTGCCCCCTTTTTCACTCCAGACTACAAAATAAGCTCTCGAGCGTACCAAAAGGACATGGCAAAGGTTTTGCAGTCAATGGAAATCATGTGAAAACCATAAACAGATAATGATTTTGTCTTACTATGAAGTACCAAATACTGGTACAGGGTGAAAGAGTCCCATTTCTAAAAAAATAGTACAGTCTGGAAATTTTGAGTTAAATATGCTATATATTTTTTTATAATTGCCAACTACTGGTACTCGCAAGTACAATCCATTGAAGAAAAATGAACTGAAAGATATAAAAATCTTCCACATAAAACTCATCCTTATTTTACAGTTCTTTCAACAGCAACACAATCTAATCAATCACATATAACACACAAATTGAGAGTTTTCATCTCAAACTGCATCATACTCCTTAGTCAGCCTACACACACATACTGTTTTTCTCAACAAGAGGTTCCAAAGTGACAAGTCACTTTAATTTGCTATGTTCTCAATTTAGGAAAATTAAACTTTTATAAAATTTAAGTGACTTAGTTATTCTAACTTTAAGCACACCACACACTAGCCGATTTTTTATCAGGAGATCCCTGACTTTTTGTTGCAGACTGAAAAATGGCTAGTGCAGGGCAGTTCCTGACAAGACTTTTTTGTCAGCTGGCAGGGTCTGACATATTTGATCTGAAAACATTGCTGATTAATTTACTGACGAGAGCCAGACAAATTGTTGGGGCTGAGCTCACTTGTGTATCAACCTGTAACAAGCATGAATGCAGTCACACACAGAAATATTTTTGATGTTAACAAATCAAAAAATTTAAATAACATCCAACCAATGGATGTTATCCTGAAACCCCAGTCCCACAATAACATCCATTCCATACTTTGTCAAGCTACTGTATGTTTGTTTAATGCTAAAAAAATTGCCACAACATCCATGGCTAAACTCCCACCCCCCTTAATATCCATTGGACGCTATTTAAAATTTTTTTGATTTGTCAACACTCCCTAAGAGCTCAGCCTGCTGAACACCGAAATAAAAAGATCTGCAAGGGGAGGAACCTGTCTGTATGATGTGATTTAACAGAAAAAATGTTAAGACAAAGGACTGGGATTTATAGTGTCAATATTATAATCAACTGTAGTCACTTGAACTGGCACTGAAAACTAATATTGTTTGGGGTCATTTCACCTGATCTTCCTGCTTGTTGAACTTATAAGATGAACCACAAGTGGCATGTTTTGCCAAGGGACTGGGTGCGATTTAAATCAACAGTCTCCTGACAAAAAATTGGCTAGTGTGGTGAACTAAAGTCCCGACAAATTTACTCCCAAAAACATCATGGCTCTTCTAACAAATAATTGGCGGGTGTGACGTGCCACACTAGTTTATAGCCACTAAAATAATGTAACAATGCTTTGAATAAACCCTTATTACTATTAATATTATTAATAATATAAAATGAATATAAAATTATAATGCTAAAGTTCAAATCCATATGACAGCAAAATTTGAGAACCAAAAAGTTGTATGTTTTCAGTAACAAAATAATACTTATAATTAGGAATTCATCACAATTGACTCAGTGTACTATAATTAGAAAAACATCCAATTCTACAAAAGTACATTTTTCTGGGTTAGGTTTTGGATAACAAAAAATGACTGAATGAATCCTAAGTAAACTTTGAAACATGCAATGATGTTGATCAGTTTTTGAAAAACTTGTAATGAATATTAATCAGTTTAAGAAGCTTCAAAACAACAAGACATCTCAGTAAATTTCTGTTTCAGACATACAGGCCAACTTTTGATTCATTCAGGCCATTGCTTCATACTCAAAATTATGAACAGAATTGAAAACTTGGGGGGTCTCAACAAAGTGCATATGGTTGCTGTAGCTGTTCTGGATGAGTGCCAAGGAGCTGGTTTTGTTTTTGCCCAAGGCCAAGGACATGCACATGATAATGTCTTATTGTACTGTTCTTTTGATGTTCACATAAACTGTATAGATGGTGGATGATGCTATTACATGTACTACTAATACCAGGAAAGAAAAGAAATACAGACCAAATGAGGATTTTATAGAGCCTGACAGAGCTTTTTATGATCTTAAGAACTCTGGTTTTGTAAGACAAAGCCAAAGGTGCTAAAAGGATTCTTGCCACAGTGACACTTTGTCATCAAAACAGCTGATCAGCATGAACTGATACTGATAATATACAAATTGTATTAATTAGATCTCAGAATAAAAGTTGGATCAAAGCCTCTTATTATCAAATCAAAATGATTTTTTTTTTAAAAATGAGGAACATATAGTTTCTTGACACTCAGCTGCCATTGTTCTGTCTCTATTAAAAGTTCAAGGTACTATGCAATTTGCATATAAAGAGATATTTGTCAGATTTGCAAACAGAACAGATCCACTCTTACAAACAACCTTGAACTTGAAGGTCATGTCACTCTTTGGTAGATATACGTGATGCAATTGCTGTTGCTCTATTTTAGGAAAGTTCGAAACTCGAGAAAGAAAATTTGCAACAGGTCTACAAATTCAAATCTTTGAAATATATCTCATTAGCAACAGATCCGTTTTATATCCACGTGACTGTACACAATTTCAAGTTTCTGAAATTAAAACTATCCCTTAATCCGTGCATTTTAGTTTACTTTTAAAATAGTTAGTAACTCTAGCTATGAAAACAAATGTGTCGGGCTCCATCAAGACAAAAACCAGCTCCAGTAACAGGTACAACAGTATTATATCAGCCGTCCGTTCTTGCGTGAACGCTCTTGGCCCTTGAAATAGATTCGCGATTCAGAAGGGGGTACACCAACATGCAGTAAAAATACCTTTTTTAAAAAAAACAAGAGCTGAAATTTGCAATTTCTAGATTTTAAAATAGATAAGCAAAGGATGTGTAATACTAGCTTTTGCAAAGCCAATGTTTTCAGCACAAAAACAATAAAAACAACATTGCATATTTGTGGTTTTCTTTAAAATTCCCGGGACCTTCCCAAACTTAGACTTGTTTTTGCGTGCCAAACAAGACTTGCTTCTTGCCTACACGTACTTCTCGTGAACAAAATGAATAAGTTCGAAAAAACTGTGTAAAACGAAAGCATTAAAGAAATTTTAAAAAGGAGATTCGTCCAAGGGTTCTACTAGTGATTGGGGGATATAACTACGATTGCGTGAAAATTACAATATCTTTAAATCGTGCGACCTGCACGAAACTGACCACATCGAGAGAGGCAAAATAGATAAACGATGCTCAATTGAAACGGGAGAAAAATTCATCAACGTTGTTTAATATTATCTTGAGAATAAAAACACAAGAACAAGTGACCCACATCAAATCATGTGCTTCAGCAACATTTGCACAACAAAGATAATTGTTTCGCTCACCTCTCGACAAAGTTAAAATACAGATCATATGTTCTGAGCTCCTCGCTTCCAACTCCAACATGCAGCGAGACTCCAGCGGGAGTTTTTACCGAGTGGAATTCAATTCCGTAACTTTCAACCGCAGAGATTTCCTGAATAAAATAATACTCGGATGTTGAGGCTTTCATTGATCTCAAACGTCGGTGTTCCAAGGCCACATCGTTTCGGAAATCTGCGCTCTCCCACACATCTGTCGGTGTCTCCCCTTCGGTACTCGACTGTCGATTGTACATGTGCGGTTCGTCGAAATCTCCAAGCGTTGCTTGAGCCAGAAGGGCATAAATCCGAGGGATTCTGTCCGCTTCTGGAACGATCCTTCGCTCTTCTAGGTCCTTTTTCAGATGCAGGAAAAACTGATGCCTTTGGAAAGAGAAGATCCAAATATTTAGTGCTGATTTGACAGTTCTCTCACTCACAATATTTTAATGACATCAACTCGATATTTTGAATATTTACAACACAGCCTCTGCACCGAATGTACGTTTCAAAATAATTGAAAATCTTAGACTTTCACCACATTCTACAACTACACATGGAAAAATAACTTACCTTGTCGTTTCTTGCAGCAAAAGATGCGGTTGAACAAAAAATTTTACTCTGAACTGGAACCGAAATGGCTGACTACCGGAAACTTGACGGCAGATCTTGTTTCTTGTGTTCAGCCATAAGTTTTCTCCCTTCGGTCCAATGAACTGTAGTCCAAAGTAATCAGTCTCGATTATTCCCAGCTTCTTGCAAATCTAAAATAAAAGTTATCGGTTAGTGGCTAACTGAAAAAGAGTCGAATGAATGTGAATACAGTTCTCTGAAAGAAAGGAAGAGATATATTTCAACAAAGAGTTCGCGAGCGGTTTAAAACTTCGAAATCTTACCGCGGAAAGCAACTCTTCTCCTCTCGCTCTGTCCGGCAGCTCGAACTCACAAACTACAGAGTCTGAATGCGTAACAAAACACCACATCGTGCTCAAATCAGCTTGTTTTCAAGCTCAGTTCATCCTTTCGATGGGCTCAGTTCTGCAAAATATTTTTTTTCTCCGCGCAAGTTTGAACTAAGCCAAGCTGAGCGCTCAAAGTCCATGCTTTGATCACGTGTATGACATCACAACCAGCCAATGGAAGGGTTTCCCTGTGAAATTAGCCAATCAGATTTCGCGTTTCACGTGAAGGGGTTTTCTTGGGTGGTTGCATTTCTTTATGTTTGTGAAGTTTTTTTTAGCTTTCCAAAACCAGCAGCCAAACCACAGCCATCATTTCGTGCATGAAACTCTTGAAATGTTTCTTGTTCATCCATCTGCTGCTAATTTCCCTTGACATTCCCTTTCGATTTTAATACTAATTTTTTTTAGTTTGACGATTACCAAACTTCGTGATCAATTCCCACTGCTGTTGATTTCATAGTCCCAGTGTTTGCAAATTTAATTTTTCAGATCTCACTGAGGACCCTCTTCGAAAGGAGAAATAATTTGAGACTCAGGTTCACTGCGTATTTTAGCGGTAGCTGTTCTAAAAGGAAGCTCAAAATTCCCTTTTTTTGCTCCTCATTAATAAAACTTGATCAGTTTTATCGCTGCAATCGTGCAAGCAGTGTCAAGTCATCTACACCCGATTTGTAGCATCAGTAATCTGTATTGCATAGAAGTTTAACTGCAAGAAAACTTGGAAAGGTCAATCTGTTAACCAAAATAAACGCATGACTTTGCTTGCGGGCAGGTTACTGGTTAGGTAAATTGCCTCCCGCCAAAATGGCTCCTTTTTGTGTAATTACTAATTGTAAGCAAGCCCTTGACAGTTTTGGCGAGTCTTGTATAAACAAGCTTGATATTTAAGAAACTGTTTCCAATGACATTGAAAAGTCGATATTTTTCGTTTTGTCAAGGTATTTGAAAACTCTCAAAAACTAAAGATATTCTTGCATTTGCTGTTTGTCACTGATGTAGCGCTAGCTTGTGTTATTCAATATGTCTTTAATACTCGTTTTTTAGACCTACAAATCGGAAATAAGCCTGTCGGAGAGTAGTAGGAGGGAGTAAAAATACCCGGGATTTGCATTTTCCCCCAAGAATCCCGGCAAAAATTTCAGAATATGCCTCAAATTTTA
>JAOBYE010435197.1:0-13906 GCA_025403585.1 Parazoanthus swiftii | reverse complement strand
CTCAAAAATACCCTAAAAAATACCAGATCGCCGATTTTATACCCTAAAAAATACGACGGTCATACCTACCATCCAAACATAGGGAGTACCCCCCCGGGGATGGCCAATTAACTTATGTGAGCGAGGTTGGCACAGTAAGATCTCTGACTACCTAAATATACGTCCCCGTAATTTCTGCCCTTAAAATAAACGCCCATGTCCGATTAAACGCCTTAACCGGAATAAAAGCCCACTTTAGGTTGACATTTGAAAATAAACGTCCATGTGCAACTAAACGACTCATATTTTTTTCCTTCTTTTTCTTCATTTGCCCGTACTTTCAGTATAGTTGTCTCTTTTCCTGGACGTTACGGCAGCTGTAGCGCCTTCTTCGTGCATGATCCATATAAACGCCCCCGCCCTTTGATCATTTAAAATAAACACCCTCGTCCAACTGAAGGCCTCTGTGTGAATAAACGCCCCCTTAACTTAAACATTTAAATCAAAATAAGTAAACTTAAATTTTAACTGGGCTCCCCGAAATAGGGGACCTTCGCGCACGTCCCGAGGAGAATGCGAAATCGCCCAATGCAGCCCCCCCCCCCCCCATCCCTCAACACAATAATAACAACCTCCCTACGGGCCTGTGCTCATCCATGGAAGAATTTTGAAAACAAATTGCGTGCCGAACATAAAGTTCCTTATCCCGCAACATGAAGTTGAGAAGAGAAATAAACGGAAAAGCCACATAAAACATTCACCCAACTGAATTGCGCCAAAACGTCTTCCATCTCCTTCTACGAATCAGTCTTTTCAGTCTTAAGCCAAGAATAATTTAAACTTGATGAGTAAAAGTATCAAGCACAAGATTTCGCTAAATTAAGAGTTCCTGAACAACTTGGGTTATTTTTTTCTTTTCTTTTCTTTTTGCTTTTCTTTGACTATTCCAAGGGTTTTTCGTTTCTGATCGTCAAGCCATAGAGTCTGTCGGTCAGTAAAATAAGGCCTAGAGTTTCCGGGCTAGGTTTTAGATACTACTTGTCTATATATAGGCGGGATTCAAGCCTATATGTGATAGCTGGTGTACAAAAGATTAAAGCACTAACTTCAATCGTATAGAAATATGAAATAGTAGTGCGACCAAAATAGTTTGCAAACCGAGAAACTAGCTTGTCTAGCATGCTTGCCGTCGTAAAAGAAATAAGAGAGATTAAGGAAAACTTAAACGTGAAACAGCAAACGCCAGGAATCAGTAGAAATGAGAAAGAAATCTTATCTTCGCTGAAGGACCGAGAATGAGAAGTTTAAGAGAAAATATGGAACACTATGCAGTCTGCACCAACACTGAGGAAGACCAATCACTAGATCGTTCCCGCCGTTTGCAGTTTCAGGTTTATGTATAGTTTTAGGTTTATGTGTTTTTGGTATTAAACACAGCGAGTGAGAGCACAACAACAACAACAACAACAACAACAACATGCTTTATTTGACCCATCATTAAAATTTACATCACAAAATAAATAAGTTATATAATACAATGCAGTAAGAACAAATTGATAAATGGAATATACAAATTAATAAAATAAGTAGAATTTTTTTATGATTTATGTGACTTGTTGGGTGAACAATTTCGAACATAAACAGAGAAAGGGTACAGGGCATCCAAAAAAAACAAGAGGGCTTGTCTAAGTTGGATGTCCTTGGATATTAAATATTAATGCAGAAAGTGTTAAATTTGGGTCAGTGGGGCATACAAAACATACACACAAAACAGAAAATCACACATCAATATAAGTATGGATGTTTTCTTAATTATATGAATAACACAGTGCGGTAAGAAGGAGAAAATGCGAGAATTAATACTGGTTGGTTAGAGAGTTTCTTAATTTCTTTTTAAAAAGTGAAAGGCTGCAGTGTTTGAACGACTCGTCAATTCGGCACCTGGCCGAATCGTTAAAATAAAAATGAAACGCATGGCATATCAAATATCTGCAAACACGTTTGCTTCTGACAGAAAACGTTCAACTATTTCTCGGCCTATTGGACAAACAAAACATCTTACAACGCGGGTGCCATTAGAGGTGGACTAAGTACAGAGAAGGTCAAGATCTCGACCTATCACACTCTCCCATTCACAAAGCTGTGTCTGGGGATGAGAGTTAGTCAAACCACCAGGTGGCTGTTGCTAAGATACAAAGCAAACTCCCTTTTCGCAGTAACTGCGGATGGACGCTACCGAAGTACAAACTTGAGCAGGTTAGTCGTAACTATTAATTACAGCGCGGCACGCCAAACCGTGGCCAGAATTAATTTATACGGTAAGCTTGTGCATAGTTTGTGATCGCGACTCTTTTTTTTTTGCTCCCAAACTATATCCCCAAGCCGCAAGGAGAGCCTGCACGCAGACTAAGTGGAGAACGACCATCAAGTCAGCAGTGGACAACTTTGAGGAGAGTAGGAGAACAACAGCCGCAGAGAAACGTCAAAGACAAAAGGACTCCGCAAGCCAACCTCCAACTGACCTGACACAAGTGTGCCCAAACTGCACAAAAGTGTGCAACTCACGAATCGGCCTGCACAGCCACCTCCGTGCGTGTTGTCGGGCCCCCTCCTCAGCCCAATGATCTTCACAAGTGAAGAAAACGCCATTATAGTGCTAAACCTCTATTATTTCTTAAAATTGAGTTTGTGTCATATGTTTTGTTCACTTTTTTGCAGAACACTATATGCAAGGATTGCTATGAAAGTGAAAAATTTTTTGACGTATCTTCACTAGTTTCAGACTGTTGCAACAGTTACTCGCCTTCTTTTTGTTATACTGTACTAATTGCAGGTAGTTTTGTTGGCTGGAAAACTTTTACTAATAAGAAGTGTAAAATATCGATATTAATAAGTGTAAAATATCAATTGTGAAAATAACGCCTCTCTCCAATAGACGCCTTTTATCTATTAAACGCTCCCCAGAACCCCTTCAAATTAAATAAACGCCCAGGGCGTTAAATGGGTCATTTACGGTAATCCTCCATTTTTCCCACTACTACTTCTTATTCTCGATTTTTTACTGAGAAGATGGAGAATGATATGCAGTCTATTTGTGTCTTATTTCTATTCTTGCCGTTTGCCGTTTCACGTGTACCTGATGCTTAGTCTCTCTAAACTTCTACAGAAACATTAACGTTTTTTACTGGTTACTATTAAAAGTCGACTAAGGGGTGAGCTCTCAGAAATGACACTTGACAATGAATGAGTGATGAAAACTGAATGGATGAACATTTGATACTAAATGGATTTTCTCACGTGTATTTGATGTTACTACTTTTTTTCTCTCCCGTTTTTTTTCAAGTCTTCAGATTTTTAGGTTGTCGTATAGAAAGTTAACAGAAAAAAAGTTGGGATGTCCTTTTGAAAAAATAAAGGCCGAATACTTTGCTTACCGTCAGACTAATGAGGTAAGTGAAAGATGGATTGTACATATTTTCTGTTTCTTAAATTATCATAGGCCATGATTTTTATGATTTTTACAACGTTTATTTTCTCTTTTTCTGTACATACATGCAAAAAAAAAACTAACAATACATTTACAATATTAACTACACTTACAGTGTGGTAAATTTGGTAGTTTTTGAGCGTTCTCCGTACGTTCGAAATATATCTGAATTTGTCTTTACATCACGCAAGTCCGAAATCGATTACTGCATCTGAACTTGTCTGAACTAGTCGCTAACTGTAAAGATTTAATTTGGCAAGCCTTTTTCTTCGCGAAAAAAGCCAGCTTGAGTCATTAAAAGCCTTTCTGACCTCATTGTCGCATTGTCAGTGTTTTTATTCATTAGACATTGTCGCCCATCTTAGCTTTTATAATTTTGTTTAGGCAATAGTATTCGTGAACTGTTATAGTGCGAAATCTAACGAGCTCTTGTCATCGCCTAAAAAAGGCAATTTTTTTTATGGCAAGCGGGGTGCGTTTTTTCTTCATTTTCTTGGGTTAAGAAGAGTGTACTTTTATAGACACTGACTCCGGGAGAATAAATTGTACTTGAAGTTGAAGTATAACAACTTCAATAATAACAGCAAAATGTGTTTCGCTAAAGCTTAAAGCTAAAAATACCTTTCTTTTGGAACATTAAACTATAAATGGCAACAAAACTAACGATAATATCCTGTTGACGCAATACACTGCTATTTTTGTTGTCTGACAGCGAAAACAAGTAGAAAACGGAACTTTAATCGGCTTTATTCTTGCTTGATGACGTCAATGAAAATGATCCTTTCCGGCGCATTACTTTACTATCTTTGAAACTCATAAAATGGTGAAAAACTTTGAAGAAATGTAAATTACAGTGCTCTTAATGTGCTTTTTAGAGTCAATCTTAAAGCGCTTCAGTCTACAATATCCATGCACCTATGGCCGCCATTAGTGTTGATGAAGGCCTCAATACCAGACTGGCCACTCCTTGTTGCCTTATATTTGTGGCATTTGCTTGTACAAAGTTAACAATATGTATTCATGTTTAACATACAAATACATTTTTAAAAAATGCAACCTTCGCGTTCTAGTTACATTAGTTAGTAGAACTGCGTTCAAAAACCACTTTTGCAATAAATATGAGTGTCATGCGAATACCAATATTGAGGGGGGGAGGGGGGCAGTAACGCGGTTTAGAATAGTGACATCAAATTTAACAACCTTTTCTAAAATTGTAAGGCGAATCTTTTGAGGCGACGTTTGTTGTTCTACGAGGTGTGCTGTAGTTATAATAACTAATAAATCGAAAGTGACTTTCAGATTTTCAAAGTTTTCCTTGTTTAAGAATTTTGCAAATACTTAGACACTTAGTATCAAGAGTGGCCGTACTTTGTCTACAGTCATCGACAGTAAAGTGTACCGGTGCATTATTGATAAATTATACACGCTTACTCTATCGTGGCAAATCAATGTGTCCCAGTTTGGTAAAAATCTAGAAGAATTTGATTTAGGGACACAGAAGTAGCAAAGAGTTTTGCCGTTGCTAGGGTAACAGCCACTTCTGTTGAGATAATGTTGGCTTTTGAGATCATCAAGGGGTAATGATGACTTTTTGTTTTATGTAGGTGATAAGGCGATGTTTCCGGGAGTTGTTTTGGTCAAATCTGTTACAAAACCAAGTTTGAACGCACTTTCCATCGGGTAACCGCAAATAATTCACAAAGATGTTCTCTCTACCATGTATCAAATTACGTCATTTTGTATTTATTTATTTCCCTTTTACGGCCACCCCTCACTGTGAGGATTATTAGCCGACCACAACACCGGCATTAGCCAACTCTTATCGACGAGTGCGTGGGTTCTTTTAAGTCCCCCGATAGAACGTCGAGAGACTAGACCAACGGCTTAACGTCCCTGTCCACGGACGGCGTGGCGAAAGAAGGTTGCCCAAAGTTCAACCCTCGACCAGGCCGGGGATTGAACCCGGGACCTCCTGGTTGGCAGTCAGAGATCTTCCCAACTGCGCTAACCACGCACACACAACCACGAACACACAAATTGAAGTTTATTTTTGCTGGGTCTGGTTGTTCAAAGGTTGGATAGCTTTCTTCAGCAGACAAATCCTATCCAGCGGATAATACTGATTTAACAATATGAACTGTTTTATCAGCTCCAAATAATGCTGATTAACATTGACATAAAATACTTACATAATTGAAAAAAAATTTCAAGTTACAAAATACAAAAGAGAAAAACCACTAAGTATAAAATGTATGGATCAACCATAAACCAAGAAATAGATAAAAACTTACAAGATAAGGTTGGGACAGAGTGTCTTGGTTACGAAGACTGTATTTAGACATATTTTAGTTGATTTGTATTGGTAAAAAAGGCATTTGCTCGTGGCAATTGTCCAATCAAAATTAAGTCAAAATACACTGTGTTTTACATGAGCCTTTGCGTCATATACATGTAGCGCTAATTGACCAACTATTTACCATGTTTGCGTTCTTTGGGGTAAATACCTAGCTTGCTCTCGTTGATTTTCTTTGAAAAGTTGTGTCCATAGTTTAGAGGGACTGAAAAAGCCAAAACGTGAAATTATGTGACGTTACTATGAGTTTATAACCAATTAGTCAGATATTACGTTATATTCAAGTAGAACTTATAGCAGTTAAGGTTTGTGGAAAGCGCTTTTATCTGTTTTATATCAATAATAAAAACGGTGCGGTGTGTGTGTGTGTGTGTGTGTGTGTGTGTGTGTGTGTCGGGGGGGGAGAGCTCTTCCCAGCTCAAAAAGCCCAGGCCAAATGGGGTTAACATTGACATTCTAAAATTTCAACTCATAATTTAATTAAAGTTCTTTTAATTAAAATGTCAGTATAAAACTGGCGTATTACTTACCATTTTCAAACTCAAATTTTACTGACAAAATTGGTCAAGCTAGCATCGGTTGAAGGCCATATTTCCAAATAATATGCCCCAGTTTTGGCAGACCAAAGTCACAAGGTCAGTCCTTGGACTTCACATCAATCGATTAGGGTTGTGATGTAGGGATCGTGGAGCTTCTTTAAAGGTAGGGGAGGGGAGGGTGGGGCGGACTGAGCATTGAAACCCTTGCAGCCGGCTCCTGTTAACTCAATTAAGTCTTTGCCACGAAAGGACGAATGCGATAAAGGTTGAGATGTCAGTTTCTCTAGAAATTAGTGTGTCTAAAACTTTGTACTATATAGAAATGTGTCAACACGTGCAAAAAAAGTGCAAACAAGAAAGCAGACAACGCAACTTCTTTGTACTTTCTAAACCAAAACTTAGTAACAGGGGTCATAGGTAGCAGTCCAGCTGGATTGAATTACTTCAGATGTTTTACCCATAACGTTCGTTAAAAGGAAATGTTTAGGAAATGATCCATGCTTAGCGCGCGTCTATCGAGTTATGGATGCACGCGGGAAGTTGGGAGAGCACGAGCGAAGCGTTAGAATGGCACGAGGCGAAGCCGTGTGGTTCGCTAGCTTCTCGAGTGCTCTCCCAACTTCACAAGTGCATCCATCACTCAATAGACGCACAACTAAAGTATGGCCATTTCTTTTAGAACATTGCCTCTGTCACTTTAAGCAGTGTTTATAGGAAAAAATACATGTAAGCTGATACCGCACAAAATTCTCCTAAACCGTTCTGCGCGTTTTTATTGGTTAAACGCGGGCACGTGAATTAGTGGACGCACGGGCGCGCGTCTATCGAGTTATAGATGCACGCTTGCGCCATACAAAAAGCGCGCGAAAAATTGCCAGCTATGTTCTAAAAGCCGTTGGTCTGAAAAGTTATCCTGAAATGCTATCTCAGGAGATTGAAAATAGCCCACACGTACATCATCTGTTACCCAAAACAAAGTGTCATTACTTTATCTTTCTTTATGATAAAATTTATATCTTCCTTAATTTTATGAATACAGAGCCGAATGAGTTAAAATTGCAGTCTGACTTTTTTGCCGTAGGAGCTAATCGCAGGTAAGAAAGTTATCACCATCGCAACGAGCCATTTCTCAAAAGCTGTGACAAAACAAACGAGAACTTTTCCTCATTACTCTCATTCAGTAATACAGGGACCGCGGAGCGTCTTTTGGAATAGTGGGGCTAGCACAAGCGCCGCAAGCGCGAGTATTCTAGGGGGGTTCGGGGCACACTCCCCCCGGAAAATTCTAAAACTCAGAGCTTCTAAAATCACCGAAATGCCTTAAACTTTATTAATCTAAACAAAAGTTTGCTATTTTTTTTGCCTTTATTTTCAAAGCATTGAGAAATGTTTGGTGGGGCTAAAGCCCAGCCAGCCCTAACTCCGCGGCGCCTGTAATGTCAACTTCTTTAAGCAATGTTTTCCTCTATTTTATCTCGGAAAGTTCGCGTAGTTCGATTTTGTCACCACTTTTATGAACTATGTTTACAAACGGAGATGCCTTTAAGCTCACAATAACGACAATGGTATTCAAGTAACTTATGATTAACCTTGCTATGGTGTTTATCATTATTGCACGTTTTACCGGGCGAGGGTGACACAGCAATAAAACTAGATCTTTTGTATAACAAATAACCTGAATTAGTGGATTTTATGTTTAAAACCTGGATGTAGCTCGCCAAAGTCAACAGTTGCAACCAACAACTTGCAACTAAAAAACTGAAAACAGGCGGCAAGCGCTCATGAATCCTTTGGCAAACAGAAAAATAGAGTTGTTGCTCAACCCGATGGATGAAGGGCAGTGCATTAATCTAGTTTCACACTCGTACTTGCCACCGGTTATTTAAAAAATGGTCCATGCTTAGCGTGCGCCTATCGAGTTATGGATGCACGCGGGAAGTTGGGAGAGCACTAGAGTTTCTCGAGTGCTCTCCAAACTTCCCAATGGCATCCATAACTCGATAGACGCACAATAAAGTATGAACCATTTCTTTTAGAACATTTCCTCTGTCACTTTAAGCATTTTTCATAAGCTGATAATTTACAAAATTCTCCTAAACTGTTCTGAGCATTTTTTATTGGTTGAACGCGATCACGCAATTTAATAGACGCACGGGCGTGCGTCTATCGAGTTATAGATGCACGCTCGCGCCATACAAAAACTGCGCGAAAAATTGCCAGCTATGTTCTAAATTGACTTAAGACTTGTTTTCACAGCGTTGGGCTCAACGTGATGTTAAATAATCACCAAAACCAATACGAGCTATATTTATTAGTTTGTGCTACTCGATTAAGCCCCGCGGGGCTTATTTAATTTTCGTACTTTTTGGTGCGGGGCTTATTCGGGGGCGGGGCTTATATGAGGCACGAGCTTTTGCACTCCAAATGAGGTGGCAAGTTCTCTCCTGTAATGACAGAGCTGCAGAAAAAGAGGCTGAAATATACGCATCTTGAACTAAAAAATGTTGTAAAACATCACAATAAATTCTAAGTGTTAATATAAAACTCAATACTGTGTTCTTTCGCTTCTTCTTTTTTAACCATCTTCAGTGGTTTCGAATAAGCCCCGCATGTGCATCGGCCACTGGGGTGCGGGGCTTATTCGGGGGCGCGGGGCTTATTTAATTTTTGGTCTTACTAGTGCGGGGCTTATTCGGGGGCGGTGCTTATTCGGAGGTGGGGCTTATTCGAGTAAATCAATGTTGGAGGCTGGTATTCACGTTTATTCAACGCCAAATCGAAGCTAACGATGCAGAAATAAGAAGCCACTCTCTCAATCATGCGCAGAGCAAAGTAACGGTTTTGCTGGTGGCCCCAACTTCTGTTAACATCATTCTGTAGCATATTTAAGGTGTTATTTTTTACCTTTTTTCCGAAAACAATCGATCTTGTTTCTTTCTTAACTCTGCTGTTACACTAGGCATTTGTCTCTGCAGTGAAATGCGGACAATAACGAAAACATTGCAAGCTGTTAGATATCAGACGTTTGCAAATCGTTTTGCAACTCTCATTGTAACTCATTCTTTGTCTGTGATAAAACTAGTTTTGTCAGCGGCTTTTCCCAAAATAGAAAAAAATGTGCTGTAACTGCGACAGCATGTTGCAAAGCAGGTTACGTTTGACATGTTAAACGCTGCAACTGGTTTTGTAACGTTGCGAAAATTAGAAGATTGTTCAACTTTTTCTGCAACTTGCTTCGCGTTGCGTTGCAGGTTGCAGAGACCGGGTGTTACACGTACAATTTCTTCCTTCCTTTTGTTTCGCAATGGCGCTGCGTTGCAGTTTGCAAAGAAAATTGCCTGATGTAACAGGACCTTAACTGGACTATTGTGGTCTGAAGTACACTAAGAAACAAAAAAACTAAACATGTGGATTAAGGAACATTCCGAACCAAAAGGAATTTAGGAAAAGCACCTAGCAGAATCAATGCCCAGACCATAGTTTTCCGCGACGTGCAGTTATCACTCAAAAAACAAACTCGTAGCATATCCCAAATATCGGTTCCGCAGGGTAGGAACATAGTATCTCTGATAAACGCAGGAAAACACGTACGACTGAAAAACCTTTTATTACAATTTTTAGCCTCAAAGCGTTAGGTTGTTTAAACATTTTAAATCAAATCCTTTAAAGTATTTAACTTTTTACCTCTAGCGAACATTATATCAAACATAACTGCAGTATATAAACAAATTCCCCCTAGGGAATTTAAGTCCCACGTTTGGCATCGAATAGAAAAGATGATCACTGAATATCAGCGGCTGGGAACGCACTGTTTCCTGCAAAGGAAGTTCAGTCTTGTTTAATTAGTACATTTTAAAGGTTATTATAAAGCTGGCTCGTTTGAATCGGAACTGCGGCTTTTTACCTGTCGTTAAGAATACTCGTCACAAAAAGGGCAGATAGTTTATTTCGTTGACGAGGAAACCTATCCAGGTCCCGCAAAGCTCTAAGAGGTTGCTACCGGTAATATACGACGTATTTTACACACGCCAGGTGCACTGCAATAGGGAAATCTCTTATACACCTCCAGATATCGCTTCCTATCTCAATGTAATCGGAAAAAACTTGCATATGAGTAAAGAGTGATAGAGCTGAAGGTGTTAATATGCGTATATACACGGTCCCTTCAGTCCTGCTTATAGTTATGAGGAGATGTGAGTGCTGCGCTGTGCGATGAGGCGGCCTGGTTGATGGTTCAATTTTTTATTCGAGCGTCTGTTGCACTCACCAACCGTGGATAGGAAGTTGAGCTGTTGACCTGACTTTTACGTTTAGGGGGAGGGGACAAATGGACGCCTCCTTCCCCACCCCAAAGGTTTTTTAACCTAAAATCTCAAGCTTTGCAGCATTTAAATATATTTTGCAGTAACCTGTAGTCCATTTGAGGTGTCATTTCCTGACGTTAATTGGATGTTGTCATCGTTTATAATTTATGCAAAACAACTACGCAAACTAAAGTTTGACTCAAGTTATGGAACATTTCTTACAAAATTTGTTCTGTTTTTCATTTTCTTTTTGGATATTTTCCTATTTAAGCCTAAATTACATGTTTTCTATTAATTTCAAGGACATTTGCTGGAAACTTGCTAAAAACATATCGAAAAACCGAACTGTTGGTATTCTATGGCTGTGTTGTACGGCCAAAGACTGTTGTCATAGAAACAAATCTTTATTAAACTTTGTTTGTTGTCATGGAAAGTAATTAGCAAGGTCCAAAGATGCTTTCATGCCAAACGACCAGTTTTTATTTGCAACATTTTAAAAATCATGGGGGCTGGGGGAGTTTAAATGAGCCTCTCCCCCCCATGAACGTTGGTGTTGAAAGAAATCGTGACGCCATCCTCTTCATCCTTGTGCAGTAAGGAACACAGCAATGTTGAGGCATGACTGCTGTCGTCGCGATTACCATAAGTAAACACAGATCTGCCAGAGGTCTTGGCCCTCGATGCTCGCTTTCAGGTTACTCAACCCAGATCATCGCGGACAGCCGCCATTTTGGAATTACGTGTATTCTTCATGGTTAAAATGTTTACGGCTCTCGCTACCTTCTCCCTAGGTTTGGATCAGAGCTCATTTCTTTCTTTTTTTAAAAAAAAAGGGGATGGGATATATATATTCAATATAAGTTGAGTGGTTGATGCAGTGGCAGCGCACAGAAGTGGAGTGTAAGCGTCTGGTTCGATACTCTTCATTACTTTTATCTTCGTTTTATGTTGATTATCTGTTCTTCAGCTTTACACCAAACCTTACGGCGAAAAAACATACCAGATTAACCTTTGTTGATCAAAACCCATATCCAGCTAACTCGCCAATGCTGAAAAAAACCCAGTTTTTTTCAAAACTAGTCTTTCAGTATTATTTTCCTCAGTTTAGTTCGAGTTTGGTTTGCACTTGGTGCCAAAATTCAAACTGCGATGTGTTTGCTGGAGCAAAATTTGACATGGAGCAAAGTGTTTGCTTTTCTCGAAATGGTCGTAAACGCTTTCATAAAGTGTCATATAAATGTTAATACTCAATTGAGGTGTGAACAAAAGCACTATTATGTGTAAATTTACAAACAGAAACTTTATAAAGATTCACATTCTCCACCAGGTGGCGGATACAATCCTGCTCTCGTTCTAATTATCTCATTATTATCTCGGAGTAACTGATATTCGTCATTAAGTTTACAATGGCTGAATATTTTTTACGCGTCTTCCAAAATTTTAGCAACCTCTAAGCGGTTGCCAAAATTTGCTGGTGGTACCTTTGAAGTTTTGTTGCTTATCAAAAATGTCGGTATTGTCATGACATTTCAAATGGCAATTTTTATTTATTTTATTTAACACAATATTTAAACAGGGACATTTATTTAGCTGAACGCTAGTTTAAAAGAGCCCTGTGTAAAAATAAAATAAAACAAAAAATACATTTTTAAAGAAAGGTCGATGTACATGTTTTGAGAGAAACACTAACATACAAATTGGTACTATTAAAGTTCATGTTCATTTGGCGGTTTTAAAGCAGCGCTTAGCAGCTCTCTTGAACTTGGTAATGTTTTCTGTGTTTCTGATATGTTGAGGGAGGTTGTTGTACGTTTTAGCGCCATTGTACTTAAAGCTTCCTTAGATTTCACTGTTTTGGGTAACGGTAGGCTCAGATTTTTCCTGTTTCGTGTGTGTTGGCAAATGACACATAATTTGAAAATTTTGGTATTGATTTATTTCAGTACCTCAAGAGTCTCTGTTTTTGAATGTGCATTCAGATTTTTGCTAAAAGTTGGTTCTCTTGTCGAGGATTCCGTTCAAGATCAAGTAACCGGAGCTGTTTCCAAAGACATCCCGAACTTCTGATGGGGAATTGGGAACTAGCTCATGACGTCAGAGACGTCGCTGCTGACTTTGAAATATTTGCTCGGGTTCTGGTTCTTCAGCTAGAAAAAGAATTTGCGAACGAAGGTGACTTTCCGGAGGTTGATCTAAACACTTGTGTGGCTGTGAACTACTGGAAAGCAGCAAAATTACCGCCAAATCTCTTTTTCGCGCGTCTTCTCTAACGTCACTAAAGTCAACAATCCAAAAACGTCCCGAACACCTTCCGTAGGTTTTCTCATTTATTTTTAAAATGTGCAGTTTCTCGCAAAATTGACAAATTGTCAGGTCGAAAAATAATTTCATTTCTGGTTGACATCGAAATCTACTGGGTCTCACTTTCTTCAGTAAAACAATATTTACGCGTCTTTTGACCTTTCAGTCGCACATGCAAAAAGCGCTAGTACGTGTTGACAGACATTCTTGCAAAATAGATATTTCTGCGGCAAATGCGACCCACGCACTACTTTCATAATTTGCTACAGTGACCATAATCAGTAACTTCAAGTCGCGTTCAAGTTCCAGGTTCTCATACATTTGCTGTATTTGGGCCCTACTTGCCTCGGCTCGATGTTTGGCCACTGGGGCGTATTACGAAAGTGGTCTATGCCAAAGTGTACCTTCTGATCCAGCGCTATCCGGCATCTGACCTACAGAGTGTCGTATGTTTAAGTTCGATGTCTATATAAGAAATGTACCAAGAATAGGAATCAAGTATATGTACACTATAAGGTATGAACAAGGAACAAAAATCAAGCTACATGTAAGGAATGAACAAGTAACAGAAATCAAGGTACATGCAATGAATGAGCAAAGAATGGAAATCAAGATGCATACAAATTATAATGTATACTCTAAAATTGGAAAGACAGCGCACTTAATCGAAATTCTTAAAGAGCGAAACTTGTGTTGAGACAATTTATAGCACGCGATGGCGGACGAGGTGAAAATGTAGTTAACGAGGCAGAACACATGAAACAGAACACAACATGGAACAGAACAGAAAAAACAGTAAATACAGGGCCGTAGCTAGACTCGAAAACAACACAACACAATGCAACACAGCACAACACAACACAACTCAACACAACACAACACAACACAACACAACACAACACAACACAATACAACACAACACAACACAACACAACACAACACA